>VMBQ01008279.1:0-28238 GCA_007657795.1 Dreissena rostriformis
ACCATATGCATAATCAAACTATCACCTTATTATAAATAAATGCTTAATATTGATGTTATTGCTTGTGATGTTAAATTGTTACCCTGAAAACTGATTACACACACTGATTTGTCTATATTTTGTTGAAAACGTTTGATTATACTGTTTAGATACGTTTTATTCTTTATATTACAACATGAAGTGTTTGTTTACTACTCTATCTGAGCACACAATGTTCATGTTGAGCTATTGAAGTCGCCTTTTGTCCATTGTTAGTCGTCCGTCGTGCTTCGTCAACATGTTGATTGTACACACTCTAGAGAATGCATTTATTGTCGAATCTTCATAAACTTGGTGTGTGCATGTGTGTGTTTTACAAATGGTATGATGTCCTTTTGCGCTCGATGCCGCATTATGTTGACAACAGGAGTGTTTCTCAGCTTAGTTACGTATTAAGCTTACAAGACTCACGAAAGTTGAGACAAATATTTAATGATAACTGCAATTATTGTTTTACTAAACTATATACAATTTTGGTGTGGTATTGTTATGTGAAGGAACACCGGTGTAAGGGGAAACCCATCCTGTCCAGTATCTAGAGTGGGGATTGAATACGTGTCGCCGAGTTGAGAAGCGCGTTTACCAACCAATCCGCTAACCGGACAGCCTTATGAAACTGTTCGATGCCAATGGCAGGATGTGTTTGGATTCCGGCGACACGATGGATCCATGCTGATGACAAAATGGTTCGATGCCGATGAGACGATGGATCCATACTTATGACACGATGATTTGATGCCGATGCCACGCAGCATCCATGCTGATAAAATGCTGGATCCATGCTGATGACATGCACAATGGTTCAATGAGACTGACACATTGGTTCGATGACACTGACACAATGGTTCGATGACATGGACACTATGGTTCGATGACACTGACACGGTTGCACGATGCTGATGACATTATTGATCAATGATGTCATGATGTTCCGATGCCGATGATACGAGTTCCGATGCTAATGACGTGATCGATAAAATCCCCGTGTATCAGCGTCAAAAAATGAATATTCTTCGTTATTTTAAACTATATTTAAAGTTGGTACATGTATTGCAATTTTCAGAAAGTAATTGCTATTTGCAAACAGAAAATCCAGCTATATTTCGAAATCACAGGTTAGCTAGAACGCATAACTAAATGATCGACATTTATGACATATTTCGTCTATATTCAACAAAACTTCACAAAAATGTGCAACATAGAGTTACTACTGACATGTTATTTTCATGAAAGAAAATAAATTAAATTAAGAAACTTTCTCACAACAAAAACGTTTATTACACATATATTGAATAGGTCACAAATTAAGCTGTTTTTTTTTCATTCTTCTGAAAAGAACATGTTATTAATTAGTTTGAAATAATAATGTATTTAAATGAGTACATTTCTTTAATCCGGTATACATCTTATAAATGTGACATAGATTTTTTCAGAAAAATACTGAGTTAAGCTCTCATTCTTTTATAAAGCGTTTCCTGATATATCCCAGCGTAATTTTTACAAAATAAATTTAACAATTCGACTTAATCATTGGTAGAAATCTACATTTAAAGTGTGCCTAAAAGAAACATAGATTCGCTTTAGTATTAGGATAAAAAAAGCATTAATTGTTATTTAAATAAGAAACAAACACCCCAACAATATTGTTTTTGGAAAGGAATATTTAAGCAGGTGTTTTAAAGCGGACAATACTACATATTTTAAAAGTTAAAAATCTCTTAACGTCTAGTAAACTGTCCCATCTGTTGACATAAATATAAGTCTGCCTTTGTAAAGTAAAACATCCCGGCGCCGTTATTTTGCTCTCTCTCGTATGACGTCATCCTTGCGTTTATATCTTACAAATGCTTCCACGTTGATTTAAAGTGAGATTGAACGATTTTGTCAAATACTTATAAATTTATATAAAATGTGTTAACAATTATTATACATATATTCCAATATAAATTAAAAATAAAAGTTAAGAAGAACATGTGTCGAAAAATGCGAAATAACCAGATATTTAAATCTAAAATCGAAAATGGCTTCCAGTCTAATTCGCCAGCATGTATATCATGCATGTACAATGTGAATATAAATTTAGTTTTAGTGCAGATTCGTTCATACGACACAAAGACACAATTGTGTTTCCTAACAAAAACGTGTAAAAGTGTCGGCATCGGCTTTAACCAGCACTAACTTGTCTTTGCAGCATTTTATGAAATTCGTCTTAAATGTATAATTTTTCTTGCATATTTTGTGTTCTTGTAACATATTTTTTTTATCAATATATCACAATTTTAATATATCAAATATTTGACAAAATTCGTACAGTCTCACTTTAAATCATGTACATTCAATATAAACTAAATTTAGATTCTTGATAAAATATATAAACCAAAATACACTATACATGTTAACATAATGCTGTAAAAAAAGTGTTGCTGATATAAATTATAGGTAGATAGTGCTTTTTATTTTTTAATTGTTCGCCATTAACTGTGCAACATAAAAAATGAATAACAACCCACATTACGTAAGATCTCGCGTTTTAAAAGAAATGTTGTAAATCGTGTCTGGTTTAAAACAATATTTTACGAGCAAATATTACAGCCAAAAATGTTCATTACTTAATGAAAACAAAATAAGTGATTTGAATTTTGTAAGAGAGACCAGCGATTGATTGGTCGAGAGAAATTAAAAGTTAACATGTTGCGTTTCAACATGTATTAGTTGAAGTGACCTCCTCTAGAAATGCGAATAAATGATAAATTATACATTTATTATTTAAAAAACTGTGCACGAATGAGAAAACATCATACATTTTAAGCATGGTGAATTGAACTTATCAAAACAATATTTTTCATCGCATAAGTAAACCAACACATAATACAAAGGTTAATAAAACATGACTCATTGGCGACTTTTTTACGCGCACATTTTTTTGTACCAATTTTCTGCATAATGTGTAAGTAAAAAATGTATAATATGCCGTTGAATACTTATATAAGCCACAGTGATATTTTTACTGAAACACACATAGAACGCGCACGCACTGGCATTTCGAAACTAAGCGCGAACAAGAGTTGTCGTTCGTTCGGGAAAGTTTACAAAGTAAACAACCAAAACGAAAACACGTTCTGCATCTCCGATCGCTAAAAGCCTGATATGTAAAATTCATTTCAATTCAAATTTACGTTTAAAAGTATTTTTCATTGTTTGATATACCTATAAAGCCAGTTTGTTGACATTTGTATTTTAATTATGCTTTGCCATATAACATCGCGACCCGGAAAGTTTTATCATTAAACGTTTAGAAATAGTAAAAATTGCTTTCTGCTTTTAAAACTGTGCCTGTTGCATTATTAAAAATTGGTATGAAACATTTGTTCCGTTTCTGTAAGGTATTTCATTGATTCCTTACAATAATTAATACATGTTTAGTTAAAACAAATTCATTGACATTCTTCAGTCACTGTCACACTTAGTTCTCTCAGTTTCTGGAAACGTTTGTTTTAATTGCAATTTTCATACCAGTTTAGTGTAAATTTCTTGAATGTTCAATTGAGAAATTGTTTTGTTTTGAACTATTGTGTAGTTTAAATATTTTTCTGTAGAATACTGTGTTAGAGTGTTGTGATTTATCATAGTCCAGTGTTGTGTTGTTTATTAGGGAAAATTCATTTATTTCATTTATATTTGAGATTTTTTGTATTGCAAACATTGTAACAAAAAAAAGGCATTGCTTTTTTGTATTCAAATTTTCATTCAACACTACGGTTTATTTGATGTCTGCAAAACAAAAGTAACACGGTCTAGACAGTGCCGGATAAAACACAATCGATGCCCATAGGCAGTGAAACTTTTGGGGCCCTTTTCTAGTGCCTACGAGAACGCCAGTGCCAAGTCGATTTCAGTCGTTTAAATAAGCCTAACAGTGCCAGGGCTGGCATGACATACAATGTGACAATTCCCGTTTAAAGGTATACAATGTGATAATAATTACGTAATGCCAATACATTTATAATTATTAGATTAATATTTTGGCTCGATGTCTTGAAACACTATATATTGTTTATTGAAAAGTTGACAATACTAATTGTGATGGTATTCTGGATAAGCTATTTTTATTATATATATAAATATATATTATAGAAATTCAAAACAAAAAAAAATAAAAAATAAATACCACAAACCAATCCGTCGAAAGTATTACACAAGACAGTAGCAATATTCAGATTTATAAACAATTCGACAAATATATCGTAGCATAAAAATACATAGTAATACTAAACAGGTAATGACTTTTGTTAATAAATATTCCAAAATGTTCAGAACGTTTTTATTTGATCTTTATTGACAGCAATTATCTCTTCAATTTTGTGCCTATTCTGAAGATATGTATGAAAAGGATTAATATTGGGTACTGGATGTGTTTAACCACATATCAAGAGCTAACTGTTGTTTAGAATAACTTGCATACTATATTTATACTGGAAAGTTCTAAGGGTGGTTTAATGGGTCAATCTAAAAGGTTGAATAAACAACTCATTCGTTTCTAATTCTTTGTCAAAAAAAAATATTTCCATTTTGTAATTGCCTTAAGGCAGCGCACCCGTGATGGGCACTTTTTCAAAATAATCTTATGTATTATTTTCTTAATCAGCATCATTTCACTGAACTATATGCACATTTTTATGTAGGCTTTCCATGCATAAAAAAAAACTGTTTTTCAAAACCACCGCTCGGCTTTTGTCCAGTTTATTTTCACCCTTGGGGTATATTAAAGTTCCATTATTCATCCAGATTTCCAAATAGGGGCATTCAGTTGGTGTGTGCAGATGCAGTAAAGGTGTTTAAAGTTTAAACAAGATGAAATGAGTATTCTTTTACCGACATTTATTTTTTATAACTTGTCATCTATGGAAAAGCGCCATGAAGTGTAAGTGGTTTCAGCCAAGTAGAAATTGGTTTGGTTAACAACAAAGTGTCATAAAATTCAAAATAGTATCATTTAAGTAATATTTTTAATTTAGTTTTTTATAGATACACTATATAAAGCAAAAATACTAAGAAATAGACAGATTTACCGTTAACTTTTTGAAATAAAAATAAAAATGCAACATGCATGATTAGTATTTTCAGCAGTAAATCCCCCAATTTAGCCATAACGTTGTTTTAATTTTAAAAATATTGATGAGAGTAACTATTCTGGCGGTTGATAATTTATGTTTTCAGTTTTCAGCGGGTTTTTTTCCAATTTAGTGACACACTTTTTATAAGACTATAGTATTTCAAGAAATATCTCGTATTTAACCCATACACATTTTGTTATTGCTCAAAACTATAAATTTGCCTTGTTCTATAGTCGCATATTTGTTCTATATGATTGACTCCTTTAATATGCCATTCTTTGTAGAAACATAAACCCTGAGAATTTTTCATAAATGAATTGTTTCAAATTATTTCTTTTCCGATATGTGTGATGTTTTGTTGAGCGTGTACCTTATTCCAGACCTTTGCTATGTTCTTTAAGAACATTGATCGACTGTTTAGTAGGTTTATATCGTCAGATATAATGTGATTTTTTTAAATGAAAAAAATACAATAGTTTTCTAGAAAAATACTGTATAATTTGGTTATTTTTTATTCAGGTTGGTGTATAAATCGTTTAATCCAAGTAGCTTTGAGACAACCCATTAAGCTTTCTATATCAATCATCTTTAAACCGCCATTTTTATATACTTGTATTATTTGCTCACGTTCAATCATGTCGGGTGTGTCATTCCATTTAAATTTGAACATAGTTGTTTTTAAAGTTTCGTTTTTACTTTCATCTGGTCTTTCTAAAACTGTGAATAGGTATATTAGTTTTGGCAATGCAAAAGTTTTGACAACTGTGATTTTTCCAATCAGTGAAAGGTTCTATTTTTACTATTTATGTAAACAGTTTTCAAATTCTTGAATTTTATGAACTATATTGTTTTCAACCGTTTAATTAGTATTGTTGTAAATTGTTATTCCAAGTGTGGTCGCGCTTTCACAGTCCCAATCAAAATGTTTATGTGGATTTTTTTTACATTTCTGTTTATAACTCCCCTTTATTTCATTACAGACCATTTATTGGTATTTAAACCGGTTTTAATGACGAATTTGTCAAGCGTTATGATTAAACATTCAAATGACCTTTGACTGCCGTCATGAAGAAAACAGGCATCATCTGCAAATAATGTTTGTTTGAGTTCGATGTTGCCTATGTGAATTCCTTGTATATTTTGATTATGTCTAACGTAGTAAGCTAGTAATTCAACGCATTTGATACACAGATAGGGCGAAGGGGGAAAACCTTGCCTTACTCCCTTGTTGATGTCGAAGAATTCAGAGAAGTACCCGTTACTAATTACACAGGATTTTGCATTACGATAAAAAAAGTTTCACCCACTGTATAAGAGATTGGCTCTACCCAATGCTATCTAAACATTTGTACATAACATTATGGTCTAAGCTATCGAAAGCTTTTTGAAAATCAGAGAAAAAAATCAATCCTGTTTCATAGCAATCGTTCACTTTATCAATGACTTTATTCAAAATTCTTATGTTTTCCTCAATATGTCTCCCCTTTATGAATCCCGTTTGATCAGTGTTGATAAGTCTTTGAAGAAAAGGTTTCATTATATTAGCTCAGTGAAGATGCAAAAAAAATGAAGTATGCAAAAATTGGTGGGTATGAATTGGAATGCAATGTAAACTCCTTTGCATTTAGGTGAACAAGTCTGTAACTATTCACTAAATCGTGTAAATCTTTTATATCATTAATTTTAACAGTACACTTTTTATTGGTATCATTTTAGTCATTCAATTTGTCTTTTATAAAATTGTGCACGGCATTGAAGTCACCACCAACTATCGGCGAGAATACATCTAGGTCAGCAATAGTATTTTCTAGTTTATTACAAAACGTGATGTCGTGTCATTTGGTGCATAAATGTTTATTATAGCCACTATTTTAAACCGGTTATCATAATTTTAAAATTAACAATAGCCATATTTATATAAAAGGTCTATATAAAATAGGCATTCGTTTTATGAGGGATATTTTGGTGGAAAGGAATTGTTTTATTTCGAAAGAATGTTTGGATACACATGTTGGAACAAAAAAAAATCCTATTGTACCAAGGATCAATTAACATAATAAATAAAGGTATTGAACATTTTGAAGACATGCCAACTTTTGACAAAAAAAAACTCTAAAATCTGTATTACCACTTACATTATTAAAATAGTAACCAGCCCTAGAGAAGAGAAGCATATTCATACAATATTAAAAACAAACAGTTAAATTCCAGTTTGTCATACAAATGGAACTCAGAATTCTTTAATATTGACTGGAAAAATGTACAGGAACTTGTTCAATCTTACTAAGAAAATATTTATATAAGTTGGCACCAGTGCAGAATAGTTCACACAATCTTGGGAACAAAATCTGTTCAAAGTAAAATTGTTTTTCTATGCACATTATGTTAAAATGAAGTAGAATATATTTTATCCTACAGCTAAATAATTTAAAAGAACTAATTACGACCCATTGAATAAAGATAAGGTTTATTCAACACCTTGCTTTGGGACAACTTTTGTTTGACTTTCACTCCTTGTTATTTTTTTCTTAAAGTTGGATTTATACATGAATTGAATGTTTACTTTTCAAATCAATATACCGTATATAAATAAAAGCCGTAAGATATCAATCCCATGCAGTGTTTCTTTTAAATTCGTTTAGCTGAAGAGTAAAACAACCTGGATCCAATCGGGGATTAAGTTCAAAATGGCAGCCATTTTTGTTTTTGTATTTTGCATAGGTGAAACAAGAATTTTTATTTGAACAAAACCCTCTGTGTTCTACTTGAGTGTGTAAAATTTGGAATGCTGATTACATTTGAATCGATATATATAGCGAATTATTTTTTGTCTTGTGACTCTGCTTTTTGCGTGGAATTCTTAAGGACTATTTCGAGTGGCGTAAATGGGAAAGATCGAACACAGTTTTAATACTACTACGCAAGGATAGATTCAGTTAATTTAATCTGTTTTTGCTATTGTTTTTAGCAATTAAAGATAACTATTTTAATTGCATCAGGAACAAATTAAATTAAAAAAAAAATATTGTAGGATAACTATGTTAGTGTGTTTGTGAACTTGAATTTATCCGACTCGTCTCAGAAAGGCTTACTCGGCTCGGCAAACCTCGCCATGTAAACCTTTCTGAGACTCGTCTGATAAATTCAAGTACACAATCACACTAACATAATATTCTCTATATGCACTTTTTGGTACTGTCCATTTACCCAAGGCATTGTTAAATTTGTTGCTGAGAATAGAGATTATTCGTAGAAGTCGACCAATCATGCCTATTCATATTAAATGTCAGTTTCTGATATTTGGAATTGCAATTCTAATAAAATGATGACTTAAACATAGTATGCCTAGATATAACGGTATATCTTTGTTGTCAGAGGAAAAATAGAAGCCCTTCAAAGTATGGGTTTGTAAACAGTATGAAACACACGTTAAAAAATATCCAAAAATACAATTAAAGCAGATGAAGAATTAAGAGTATGGTCCCTTTTAAAAATAATTACTGAAATCTCCTATAACAACATTACTAATCATAACACAAGCTATAAATATTGCTTATTACAAAAGTATTGTGTAAAAACTGCATTAGTTTAGTTTACACAATGCAATTCCGCACGTACTAGTTAATATTCTTATGTGCAATATTTTATTGATACATTATATACATACTTATATTTAAACTTAATTTAGGTTGTATGTAAAAGGTATTTTTGTGTACAATTCTTGATATATAAAACTATTAGAATTGAATAATAATGTATGTAGACAATTATATTTATGTACCCATCAAGAAGCCGTACACGAAAAACTCTGTATATGAAAGGCTAAATAATTATATGAAATTCATATTACTATATGCAATGCTTTAATGTATGAATGTTTATTGACACATTTAAAGAGTCCAAATAAACATCATTGGCACCATGAAGTAGCATACACTCCTTTTATGTGATTAGAATGTTACATTATTAATAATAGAATATATTTAGTTTACAATACTTTATTTCACTCCTTAACTAATGACTTTTATGTCAACATTGTTGAGTTTAAATGGGTCGTGAAAGTATATGACAATGTCAAAATTACTCTTTACTTGCAGATTGCAATATCCTCCTTTCAAACAAGATGTTTATTTGTTGAAATAACAACTGTCTGCCCCTATTCATGTTAAAATTCATCATGATTAAAGACAGACCGTGCTTTAAAATTCTGTAATAATTTACGCTGCTTTATTTAATGCTGTCGTAAAACTGTTCGCTGACGTACATACCTGCCCGAATGGGAGAAAACTTTTATTCGACTTAGTTTCGAAAATCCGGAATAAGTGCAATACAACAGTACAGTAATCGATAGTGCGCATACGCAAAGCGGTACTTTATATAAATTTTATTCAAAAGGAATTTACTACTTCTACCTTTTTCCCGCACCCACTTCAAATGACACCCTTTAAACAACTAGATCTACGTGTTATGCAGCCACTAAAACAACTTATTAAAAAGTAATCTTATTTTTTTGAAAATAATATGCCATAAATATCCTATACAAATAGTTTGAATATTTATGTATTGCAAAGGTCATCACAAAAATTTATGTCGTGGACAAGTCACAAACGCAATTGCCTTATGTATATAAACACTTTGTTTAATTTCTTCTTTTCTTCTCCTACATTATATTCTTTAGTTTAAACCTATTTATTTTAGCTCGATTGCATAGAGTCGGTTTACTGGGACTATAACCAGTACTTGGTGCCTTTGGAGGAGATCAAGGGAACGCTCCCGATCGCTAGGCGGACACGATATCCACTACGCCACGGCGATCTTTTAAATTATATTCTTTAACTTCTTTTCAAAATCAACACCACATTTATTTTTTTTATTATTGTATTTCTTAGATCTAGTATTATTAACGATTATTTACTGGATGGTGTCATAAGGTGACCTAAGTTTTATTTATAATTTTAGAGTTGCGGGCACGGTTAATAGAATTCTATACGACGACAAAGAAAACTGTGTCTGTTTCGCCACTAACAAAAGGTCGCGACAGACCCATCTGGGATGTATTTGTGCAACCGAAATCGAGCCACGTTACAATGGAGAACGATGGAACTCGAAAAAAAAAACGGAAATCCCGGTTAACCAATACAAAGCCTTATTTTACAGAGACGACAAGCTCACTAGCCGTGTATTTATTCAAGGAGAACCCGGAATGGGGAAAACTACATTTCTTACTAAATTGGCTCTTGACTGGTGTGATGCAGTGTCTGAGCACAATCCTTATCGAAAGCCTACATTTAGTGATGTCGATACACTGAAGGAGTTCCGGTTTCTCTTTCAAATATCACTAAGAGATGCAAAGGACCAGCGGGAGGTTATAGAGATGATCAAAACACAAATTATCGACATGATTTACACTGGTGATAAACGTGAAGAGACCGTTAAGCTTTTACCATATATCCTAGAACGAGAGGCGTACATCGTTACTATGGATGGACTTAACGAATGGGTTGATCATTTAAATAAATGCGTTATACCGTTACTTGCACAATATCATTCAAAGTGCGTATCTGTTATTACATCACGGCCATGGAAAATGGCGGATGAGCGAATCAAAGATTCCGAAATTGACAATTTAATAGAAATTGAAGGAATGATTGATTCAGAAGACCTAGCAAATAAAATAATACACAGTCTTCAAAGTGGTAATGTAAAGACACACGCTCAATTCATGAAGTACGTTAACGAACGTCATTTGGGGAATTTGTTGACGTCACCCTGGCTGCAAACTTTGTTAGTCCATTTGTGGATGAACAAGATGGCATCTAGTGGTTCCTTGTGTGAGATAAATTGTATTCTTCTAGACATACTTTTTAAGAATGCAAATGCGAAAAAGGGATATTTTCAAAAAGAGAATTCGTTTCAGTGTTTATCAAGTACACGTTTTATTCATCGGCAGATCGATCTTTTTGATGCACTTGCGAATGCTGCGTTTCAATTTACGTTTTCATCGAGCAAATCCCTAGTGTTCACCGAACGGGAATTATTGATTCACATGTCAGAAGATCAGTTGGAATTTTGTCTCCACGCTGGTGTTTTAACGAAAAGATACAGCTTAAATGAAGCACATCAGGATGCACAGTTTTCATTTATACATGAAACAGTACAGGAATTCATGGCTGCCTATCATATCGCAAATTCCAAGCAAGACTTTATAACACAGTTCCGAACCGAATCTAAATGTAATGTATTACAAATGAGCCAGACAATAATTTATCTATGTGGACTTGACTGTAAAAAAGCTAATAAGCTGATTAATTGTCTGGTTGACGACGAGTTCCTCAAATACATTCGCCACGGACAGAGCAGCTGCATAAAAGGATTTGGTATTCAACAAAAAATAGAATTTCAGGAAGACAGTTTCAGAGTTTTAAAATCAAAACATAGTAAAGTTGATTACGAAGCACGTTGCGTCGCATTATCAGTATTATTCCAGCGCATGATCATTGCTGGATGCATTGAAGCCAAGGCCAGCGGTGAAAAGGAAATTTGCCTGAATTGTACGGACTTCACATTAAATACGAATCTGAGTGAGTCCGATTCAAAGGCATTAAAACTGCTTTTATTTTTCAACAATTCAGATGTGCGGTCACTTATTTTAGAAAGTACTTTTCTACAAATAAACGAAATATTGACAGTCATATACCAATCCAAACATTGTCTAACAAGCGCAAAGATGACAATCACTCCGGAAATAAGTAAAGCATTACATAATACGAGCATACAGGAGCTGCACTGTATCGGAAAATTTGACGTATCATCATGTTCGTATGTTCTTTCGTCCCTGTCTCAATTAACGTATTTAAGAATAGAAGACACAAGGTTTTTGCAAGACATAGCATTTCCTGAAACAATACAATACATTCACTTGTCAAAATGCGAATTTTCATCTGAGTGGCTATGCAGCTTGTTGATCACGCTTTCGTCACTAGATCATCCTGTCAGGTGTGATCTGTGGGATGTTTTATTGTGTTCAAGTGAAGGAACACGTAGAGACGAATCACGTACATATGTAGCGGACTTGCGATCTGAACCACTGTCACATGACATGTCCAATATTTTAATATCCGTTAACAATGTCAGTAAGGAACTGATGGAAATATTTCGTAATACAAGTATAGGGTTGCTAGACCTGAGCACGGCTGATTGTGCCTTAGCATCAGAGGTTCTTCACACGCTCAACAGGCTTACTAAGCTACATTTGAGGGGGACCTATACGGGTCGATTTGGTCTCAAGCTGCCGTCTTCATTGAATCGTATAATTTTCGAGCAAGGCAAATACTCATCTGACTGGCTGTGCAGCTTGTTGATCACGCTGTCTTCATTAGATCATCCTGTCGAGTGTCAGCTGTTGGATTGTGTATTGCAGTTAAGCGAAAACACACGTGGATACTCGTGGAGACAAATCGGATGTGTTTCGGAGTTGCGATTTGAAATACGGTCACATGACCTGTCAAATATTAAGATAGTTGTGGACAATGGCAGTAAAGAACTGTTTGAAATATTGCGTGATTCAAGCATTGGATGCCTTTACCTTATGACGGCTGATTGTGCCTCATTAGCATCAGAGATGCTTCACACGCTCAACAGACTAACTAAGCTCTTTTTGGGGGGGACCTATACCGGACGATGCGATCTCAAACTGCCTGCTTCATTGGGATTTTTAAATCTCCAAAATGTCGAATGTTCATCTGAATGGCTGTGTAGCTTGTTGATCACGCTCTCTTTATTAGATCATCCTTTCACGTTTGAGCTGTTGAATGTTGTATTTCAGTCAAGTGATGGAACCTGTGGAGACGAATCACGTACACATGTACCGGAGTTGCAATCTGAAATAGTGTCAAAGGACCTGTCCAATATTGCGATAGTAGTGCAAAATGTCAGTAATGAACTGTTGGAAATAATTCGTGATACAAGTATCGGGAGTCTGGACGTTTACGATGCTGATCATTGTTCGTTGGAAACCGTTATGCGGAAAAAGTTGAGCATGCTGAAAGAGATTTATTTACGTGGAACTTATTTTACACGATTTGTTTATGACTTACCACAGTCCCTGGAATATATGAATTTTAAAGAGGGCAAGTGTTCATTGGAATGGTTGTACAGTGTCTTAATCAAACTGTCTACAATAAAACATCATGTGCGGTTAGACGTGGCGAACTGCTTTGTGATATCGAGTAATGAAATATGTTTACCTAGTTTCAACGAATACGTGATGCAATCGGAATATTCAACAAATTTTGTAAATAATAGTTCGAATACCAATGTGTCTGATTTACAGTCAGAGATGTTGGCATGTGACATGTCGAACATTGAACTACGCATCTTAAAATTCCATAACGAGCGATTCGAAATGTTGCGTGGTACGAATATAAGAAGCGTGCAACTTCAGGCCTTTGACGATGTTTCACTGACATTTGTGACACAAAACACGTTACCCGCGTTTAAAGAAATTCGTCTTAAAGGGACTTACTTGACTGATTGTAATCGCCAATTACCACAGACCCTTCAATTGATTATTTTAGAAGGAGGATCTTGTTCATCAGAGTGGCTGTACAGTTTGTTGATACAACTTTCAACGCTAAATCATGCAGTGCGCGTCTTCTTAAATGAATACGTCGTTTTACAGAGGCAAGATTCGATGGAGAAAGACCCCGAACCGCTCATGCGAAGTGCAGATTTGTCAAATGTAAAGCTGGAGGTAATAAGGGATTGTCCTGGATTGTATGAAACGGTTCCCACAATGCACATAACCAGTCTGAACATGACGAAAATAGAACACGCCGACATGCTGTCACAGACACTGCCCCTTCTCACCCACTTGCAGCAGCTAAGGATTTGTTTGAAAACGTATAATGGGACGATGAAACTGCCAGAATGTATTAAGTATGTGTTTATAATTTTTAAAACATTGTCCCCATCATCACTACAACATTTCGTACATAATCTGTCTACTACCAAACATAGGCTGCAGTGTAAACTGTTGTTCCGTGTGGAGGAGAATGAAGATGAATACACGAGAATCAAGCAAGACTGTTGTAAATTAAAATCAGTTGATGTTCAACAGTTTGAAGTTGTAGACAAAAAAGGTACTGTTCGTCACGCTGCTGGTCTTTCACTGTCTGCTTCTGCTGATGATTGTGATGACGACGATGACAAACGATTACTCCGACTGGAGAGCTTCGTTGATTCGAAACCGTGGATTCACTATTGTAAAATTCGTCTGAAAATTCCGTGCACTGATAACTCTGGAGGTAGTTCCTAAACTCGTGCTTTTTTAAACTATTTTGCTATTTTATCGCAGGTCTGCATTGTGTCTGTTTAGGAAACCCATATTTTAATGAGTGGGCAAATATCACACCAAAAGAGGGCCTTTCGAACATTGTTCTGGTATTTTTATTGCATTTATTCCTCTAGAAAAAGAAAATGACACCAATATAGCCAGTTATAAACAGCTTTTAATAATACACAAAATGATTATAGCTTCTTCAAAAAGGACCCAAAGATGTATAATATATTGTGTAAATATTTTGTTCTAGTTATACAGTCTGTACTTAAAAAAATAGAGACTTAAATTGTAAATGTTCGTGTTATTCGTGCCATGATAATCGCGGACTACCAAATCAGCAGCGCAAACAATGGTCGTCATCGCGGACTATGAAATCACAAGAACACACCATGGTCGTGAGCGTCGGCTACCAAATCAACAGCGCAAATAATGGTCGTTATCGCGGGGTTTACCGCAAGCAGCTCAGAAAATTGTCGTCTTTGCGGCTTATACCGTCAGCAGCGCACGCCATGGTCGTCATCGCGGATTACATCGTAAGAAGTGAACACCATGGTCATCATCGCGGGTTATACCGTAAGCGGCGCACACCATGGTAACCATAAGCGGGTTATACCGTCAGCAGCGCACACCATGGTCAACATCGCGGGTAAAATTGTCAGCAGCGCACGCCATGGTCATCATCGCGGATTATATCGTTAGCAGCGCACACCATGGTCATCATCGCGGGTTATATCTCCAGCAGCTCAAACACAAGTCATCATCGCGGGTATACCGTCAGAAGAGAACCTAATGGTCGTCATCGAGGGTTAAACCGTCAGCTGCACAAACAATGTTCCTCATTGACGGTTATACCGGCAGTAGCGCACACAATGGTCGTCATCGTGTTTTATACTGTCAGTAGCGCAAACATCGGTCGACACCGCGGATAATACCGTAAGTAGCGAACACAATGGTTTTCATCGTGGGTTATACTGTCAGTAGCGCATATCATGGTTGTCATCGCGGGTTAAACCGTCAGTAGCGCACACAATGGTCGCCATCGTTTGTTATACCACCAGTAGCGCACACAATGGTCGTCATCGAAGATAAAACCGTAAAGCGACATTAACAATGGTCATCAACGCGGGTTATCAATTTAGTAGCGCACACTATCGTCATAATTGCGGACTACCAAATCAGCAGCGCAAACAATGGTCGTTATAGCGGACTATCAAATCAGAAGAGAACACAATGGTCGTCATCGCTGGCTCACAAATCAACATCGCGAATAATGGTCGTCATCGCGGGGTATACAGTCAGCAGCCCAAACAATGGTCGTCTTCGTTTGTTATACCTTCAGCAGCTCAAACAAAAGTCATCATCGCGGGTTATACCGTCAGAAGTGAAATTTATGGTCGTCATCGAGGTTTAAACCGTCAGCTGTACACACAATGGTCCTCATTGACGATTATACCGTCAGCAGCGCACACAGTGGTCGCCATCGCGGTTTAAACTATCAGCAGAGCAAACAATGGTCGTCACTGAGGGTTAAACCATCAGCAGCGCACACAATGGTCGTCATCGAGGGTTAAACCGTCAGCAGCGCACACAATGGTCGACATCGAGGGTTAAACCGTCAGACGCGCACACAATGGTCGACATCGAGGGTTAAAACCATCAGCAGCGCACACAATAGTCGTCACTGATGGTTTAACCGTCAGCAGCGCACACAACGGTCGTCATTGAGGGTTAAAAAGTCAGCAGCGCACACAATGGTCGTCATCAAGGGTTAAACCGTCAGCAGCGCACACAATGGTCGTCATCGAGGGTTAAACCGTCAGCAGCGAACACAATGGTCGACATCGAGGGTTGAACCGTCAGCAGCGCACACAATGGTCGTCATCGACGGTTAAACCGTCAGCTGCGCACACAATGGTCGTCATTGAGGATTTAACCGTACGCAGAGCAAACAATGTTCGGCATTGAGGGTTAAAACGTCAGCAGAGCAAACAATGGTCGTCATTGAGGGTTGAACCGTCAGCAGTGCACACAATGGTCGTCATCGTGGGTTATACCGTCAGTAGCGCACACAATGGTCGTCATCGTGGGTTATACCGTCAGCAGGTCAAAAACAAATCATCATCGCGGGTTATGCCGTCAGCATAGCAAACGATGGACGTAATCGCGGGTTATGCCATTCGCAGAGCAAACAATGATCGTCATCGAGAGTTATACTGTCAGCAGAGCAAACAATTGTCGTAATCGCGGGTTAGGTCGTCAGCAGAGCAAACAATGGTCGTCATCTCGGGTTATGCCGTTAGCAGAGCAAACAATAGTCGTCATCGCGGGTATACCGTCAGCAGAGCAAACAATGGTCGTCATCGCGGGTTATGCCGTAAGCAGAGCAAACATTGGTCATCATCGCGGGTAATGCCGTCAGCAGATCAAACAATGGTCGTAATCGCTGGTTATGCCGTCAGCAGAGCAACCAGTGGTCGTCATTGCCGGCGCAAGTTATTGTCCACGTCGCGGGTTGCCAAGTTAGTAACACAAACCATGGTCATCATAGAATCGCTCGATTGTTCAAAGGTATTTCTGACTTTTAAAGTGATTTTTGTGAAGAACGTGATTGTTTGCATTGTCAATTACCAGATATAATTACATTTAACAACGAAGGTGTTAACCCATATATTTGTGTAACCTTTCTGTTACTGGGAAATTTTATTTATATGTTATCAATTATTCATTGCTTAAACTGTTTAAATAGTGTTGCACACAATATAATAATATTAACTTATTTCTCACTGATCAGCTTATGTGTATCTTCATACATAACCGAAAATATGTAAAGGCAAACAATTTCGGACCACTGAGGCAACAGGCTGATAAAAACTTTTTTGTCTTATTCCATGCTTACAGTTTTGTTTTTATAAAATAACATGCATTTATATTTGTTTATGATTTAACATCGTTATGTGTTACCAATAAAGCCAGATACATGTAAGCGATGCATGCTTCGTATACTATAGACAATACTATAATTTCAATCAATTTGAATCTGATACAGACCGGCGTTCTATTGCTTTACATATTGAAGTTAACATATTAATATGCTTTCTTTCTAAGACCAATGCAGAATTTTTAGAAACTTAAGTTTTAAAGAAGTCAATGATGTAATTATGGTAAAGTTCTCGCAAATATGTTTTTAAATACACCGAATTTGCATCGCATTTGAAAACGTTAATACAAGTGTAAAATATAATATGCAACCGGCGTAAAGACAAGACAATAAAGTAAAAAAAAATGTGTTTGTTCCGGTAGACTTACAGTTTTCGTTGACTCGTGATCAACGTGTAAAATGAATAAATATTTATTTATTTATCTTTATTTATATAATATTAAATATTAATGATATATTTGTTCATTCGCAAATGAAAAATGTTTAGTACTCTACACACGAAATACGCACGGAATATCGCCTGTTTGATTGTTGTTGTATTTTTCGTTTTAACAGGTTCTCCACCGATCTCATGAGTGCAGTCCATAAGAAGTTTCTAGTAATGTTATTGAGGACTTAGTACAGCACCAAAAATAACGCTCACATCACGTTTTACTGCACTGAACGTTATGTTCTAGCGTTTATGGTTACGCGGTATTCCTATCGATGATGTACAGGTAATCCATGCCCAGCTGGTTTGCCCCTGTTTCCGGTGACGTAATTAAGTAAAAGACTTCTCTTAGTTTACTTGTGATTTGATTGACGCTTGAATGTTTGTTGACGTCATTATTTACGTTAACTACGTTTTAAGGCGTACATGCGTAATGTTGATAGAAATATTTACTTCCCAATAACATTTGACAACTGTATACAACTTATAACTTAAGTCATTTAAATAAATGTAACTAAAAGGTTTTAATTTGACTTCGCTATTGAATCGTTGTTTTACACGGACACGGACTGCGATTTTAAATGTTTTTTTTAGCACATTTATATTTTTTTATAATTCCCAAAATAATTCCTATTTGTAAATGTAATTTTTTTAATAGCACTATATGTTCACGGTGTTAGTCATTAAGAATAACCAAAGTGTAATACTATATTCAAATGACTTTTTCACGTGAAAATATTTGGTATTTTTTCATGCAACTCAATGAATTGATGTTTTACTAATGTTTCAAATTGAACAGATCCCGCAACGTAATAAGCATAATGAGGCACGTGAACAGTGGTATAGCTGCATTTGTAAAAAAAATGCACATGTATATGTGTCTTGTTAAAATGATTTACAGCTGTAAGGGCAAACGTGTTCTCATTTTCGATGTTGTCGTCGTGGTTATTGTTTTTATTTTGTATTGTTCAAATGTTACTATGTACATCATGCATTGATGTTAATTACACGAAAGTCGTCATTTCGAATGTTCGTGAAAATACCTTGTACAGAAAATGAATAAGATGCTCAAAGAATGTAAATACCTTGTACATGTAATGAATAACATGCTCATATAATATAAATATCTTGTACAGATAATGAATAACATGTTCAAAGAATGTAAATACCTTGTACAGATAATGAATAACAAGCTCATAGAATGCAAATACCTTGTACAGATAATGAATAATATGCTCCTAGAATGTAAATACCTTGTACAGATAATGAAAAACATGCTCATATAATGTAAATGCCACGTACACATAATGAATAACATGCTCATAAAATGTAAGTACCTTGTACAGATAATGAATAATATGCTCATATAATGTAAATACCTTGTACAGATAATGAAAAACATGCTAATAGAATGTAAATACTACGTACACATAATGAATAACATGTTTATAGAATGTAAGTACCTTGTACAGAAAAGGAATAACATGCTCATAGAATGTAAATATCTTGTACGCATAATGAATAACATGCTCATAAAATGTTAGTACCTTGTACAGATAAGGAATAACATGCTCATAGAATGTAAATACCTTGTTCAGATAATGAATACCATGCTTATAGAATGTAAATACTTTCTATATCAAATGAATAATATGCTCATAGAATGTAAATGCATTCATATATAATTTGTGCTGTATATACATATTTTGTAATTACATGTATGCAATTATATTCATTTCACATTTAATTACAACGTTACTCGTGTAAGTCGATTAATGAAAACATAAGGATCAATTCAAGCGTGTAGAAACCGTTCGAAATACTGCAAAATATCATTTGCTTAGATTAATGTCATTATAAGAATCAATTCAAGTATGTAGAAACGGTTCTTAGTATTATATTATTTATACGCAATACACAATAGTACTCGGAATCACAAAACAATATAAATTTGAAAAAAATGTATGTATATATTGTTAACGCGTTACATGGTAAATAATGCATCGTGTTATATTCAATTATGTTAATGTTTCTATTCATTTTAAGCGCACTTTGTATGATTAACGAATTTTAGTATTCTAATTGTTTTGAAGAAGCTATTAAATTGTCTCTAGATATAGCAAAATGTATTATAGTATGTCCTCAAACTGTTATTTGTGTTAATATTAGTGTTGTGTTACTGGCTTGTATATACGTTGCAGTATACGAGTTTATCAGTTGCAATATGCTTCTTTAACATGAAACATGCGTAGTTTGACGGAAAATACAAATTGCTGTGATAGCTTTATTGTAAGTTTTACAAAGAAGCTCTTTAAGGAATAATGAAGTTCGCGTTTTAATCGTATCATATGTTGTCAGTTCATTATAGAATCGAACTTATTTTAAGTCTATAAATGTTGAGCATTTCAAATATTGTTTTGCCGAAAGATGTTATACATTGTCTAATGCGTCATTTTGATTTATTTGACGAGAGTTTAAATGAGGTTTCAATTGCACGTGTATATATATATGAAACTTTAGTTGTTTGCTTGTGTTTTTTTCAATTTGCCGAAATTCCATCAGTTTTACAAAATGATATATACATATTATTTAACTATATATGAAATTTTATTGTTGAATTGATGTTTTGTTTAATACACATGATTAATGTGTTAAATGTGCATTTATTAATTGAAAATTAGACGAGTCATTGGACGAGTTTGCTTTATTTTCAAAAGTCTTATGCTACAAAGACAAATAGCGAATATATGAATATTTTGGTATATAAGAAAATAATATATGTGCATCTATGTTTGGGGGATATTATCTTTTTTTATATAATACTTGAAAATACATAATCCAAAATTTTCTATTTTCAAGTACATAAACATTCCAGAATTCCACCCTGTGTAGTCAACGACTAGCAAATCTTACACAGTACGTTCGTTGGCTATCGTATAGTCTAACACGACATGCTGCTTGTTTTCTGCAGACAAGAAATGTTATTATACAATAAGTATGGGCGGTGTCTTATGGTTTGTAAATAGTACTGAAGAATTCCTTGAAAATAAACAGTGAAATACACGTGTTAAACGCGTCCTATCGAATCGCTACAAACTTAACGTGTCTGTGTAATTTTATGTACAAAAAGCAATATTTACTGTAATAAAATCTAAACTAAAATTGATACAAAATGTTAAAGTGAGTGAAACAAATTTTGATTGTGCTTGTTAACATGTTGCAGTCACTTTAGTATCAATTAATATGACCTCATATTTGGTTCTTTGATCAACGAATCTTACGTCATTTGCTCAATTGTAACATAAAAAGTGAAACTCAAGTTGCATCAGCAGGAGATAATTATTATTATTACTAAGAGGGCCTTTATTTGAGGCAAGTGACCACTTCCCATACATTTAGACACCGGACGAAGCATACGACGAAAACTATTTAATACTGCATAACATAAGTTTATAATTAAATTGACGCCAAAGTGTTTTGTAATGCTAAGATGACGTCGTTGATAAGAGCGCTTGATTGAAAGTCGTAGAAAGATTTACGGAACATATAAACAATTTAGTTCTCATGAATTAGCTTTTAAATTCAGACGAAGAAATATAAGATAGTGTTAGAATTAAGCGAATATATTGTATATCATAACTTTTTGTCAAATTACCAACAGTCATCAATATTGAAGCAAATTATCGGATCACTCGTTCTTCGCACTGGTGTTTTAATTCCTGTGCATTTATAATCCTTACCGAGGGAAAGGCGACAACACACAATGATAAAACAATAGTATTATTTATTTATCGTAACGTTGGGTAACTTTTGAACCCTCGTATGTTTCAAAAATATGTTTGTTGTGCACGATATGTTTGAATATTACGTTTTAATAGTATTATGTAGTTTGTATACATATATTTTAATTGTTGTCTTTTGTGCTATATTGCTATTTTTGTTGTTATAATGTTAATCGTTAAACTTTATAAAACAGTACCACGTTTTGCCATTTACATTCATAACATCGTCCGTCTGTAAATGTCCCCTTTTTGATTTTTTTTTATTTTTTGTTAAAAAAAAACACAAGTTGTTAAATATAAATAATCTTGGTAAATCATGGACTACTATGTATAGTAAACATTATTAAGGGGTTATATTACAGTGGTTAAATAAAAGCTGTTTTAATGCATCATGACATGCGTCTTAAACATAAAGAGCAATGTTTGAACCGGTTTAATATGAAGTCTTCAATAGTCAATACTATCTCTTACATTGTCCAAATGTATGTTATAAACAGTAACTATGAAACGCGAAGTATTTTTATCTTTATAATAGAAAGTAGCCTTATTTTGGAAAGAAAACGTATTTACTAATTGTACAGCATTTTGGGCAGATGTTATGATAGAAACCGGCTATTTATCAATCCGATGTTTGTTATGGTTACATAATATCGAATGTATCATGCAATGTTTTGTTATATTGCCTGTCCATATATCTCGTTGTTCACAAAACAATGATTTACTAAAAGGTTATCTTTTTATACTTGTTAATTTTGAACATGGGTTTTGTTTATTTATTTATTTAAATATTAGAGTACTTACCTGTCCTTGAGTCGAACAGGTTGAAAATACACGTCTAATATTATTAGCTTCTGGTTCAAAACTTGGGATCAGTTATTGCAGGGTAGTAGTATCAGAGCCAAATATAACATTTTAAGCTCACATGAGCACAACATGCTTATGGCAATCGTAAGTGATCGTGGTTTGTCCGTCATTTGTCGTGCGTCGTCCATCGTCTGTCGTCCGTCTTTAACACTTACCTTGTTAAAAATCTAAATGTCAGAGCATTTGTCCAAATTATATCTTAGCCGAGATCGAAACTGAGTCACGTGCTGTTATAACTAGGTAACTATGTCAAATTAAAAAAGCTTGTTAACACATTAAAAGTCACATTAATTTCGAATTTTTAATACATATGGTAAGAACATTTGTTCTATTGACGTCTTGGCTGAAAGTGGGTAATGATTCCGGTTCGTCGAAAAACATGGCCACCAGGGGACGGGGCTTTTGTTTCTTATATGGCGTTCATGAAACCTTGTTAACACTCTAAATGTCACAGTTGTAGTCAAATCGTCATGAAACTTAGTCAGAACATTTGTTGTAATAAAATATATCTAACAAATTGGACTTTTTTCCAGTGCTTTGGACAACATGGCCGCCAGGGGGCGGGTCAGTTTTCTATATATGGCTAAGTGTAACATCGTAAACGCTCTATTTTCCACATGTGTGTCGCGTTCTGAGAAAACTGTGCATAATGCTTGTGCGTAAATTGTCATCCCAGATNTACAGCATAATACAGATAAAACTGTCCAACTCAAGGGCTAAATTAGTTCAAGGGCCGAATAACTGATGAATCAATGCTATGTCAAGTTATGCCCTAATTTGAATCATGGATAGGCGCTCATGTGTACCATGGCATAGTTAAGAGGTCATATGATGTTTGACTATGAGATACTTATTCGTGAATACACACAAAAAAAGAACATTAATGTGTTACTTGTCAGCCGTTCCTTTTTAAATTTATTTTTCCATCAGTCCAGCTCGAAATTCGCTATTGATTCCTCAAACAGAGTTGGTGTGGTGAATCTCCTGGTCGTGATACACAGATATCAACGATTCAAAGATTGATGTCGGTAATTCAATCCACTGCAAAAGACTATTTTGCAGAACCACTAAGTGACAAATTTATCATTTATTGATAACAGATGCACGGATAAATAAAATTATAGAGTATACATTTGCGATATAACACTTAATATATAATGGTAGAAATGTTATTCTCTTGAATATTCAATTATTAAAAGGAGTGACAATGTGCCTATGTATAGGCTTATATTACGAGATAATGTGCTCAATCATAAATAGTATTTACCTAAAATACTAGAATTTCTTATAACGAAATACTCAGTGGTAAATACGAGTGACCTACAATGTAGATATATGTTTCTATTACGATATGCACAGCGGTTAATATAAATTTAAGTCTATATAACGGTTTATTTAAAGGTTAGTACACATGTTCCTATTGAGATAGTCCATGGTTATAATCTGTTAAACGTCTCCATTGTAAGAAAAACAGTTGTTAACAGACAGAAAGACAGACAGTTTCTTCAGACATACAACAGTTCATCGACTTAATACATAAATATAACCAAACTTTTCTGTCACGTTAATAGGTATAACATCATAACGTTACATAACATAAAATAGTCATTTAAGAATACCAATAAACACAATCGATGGAAACAACACTCAAATTCAAACCAGGCGGTAATAAAATGTATCTAAACGGTTTTTCTTTAGATCGTATTTCTTGTAACAAAAGCTATTTTGATATATGTACATACACAATAAATTACTTATTTGTGACATGAAACTCGTGGAATTTATAAACAGATGGGTTAATACAAAATATACGGCTAATATATTATTCGTAAATCAGTCTAACAGCGGCATATACATATAAAATAGTATTCGTCTACTAAGTCAAAGTCATAACATTAATGTCACGAATTTGATATGTAATGTTTTGCTAGTTTTATTTGTTTTGATTTATAAGTTCTCAACAACTGTAGAATACACGTTTAGGGTATTTAGTTTTCTGGTTAAAGTTAAGTTTTAAAGTGATATGTTGTTACTCTGTCATTTTAAATGTACATTCATCGTGTTTTAAGTCTTGCGAACACATTAAATAAAAGAAAACCCTTCACAATTAATGTTAACGCGTTGTTGTTGTTGTTGTTTCTGTGGCTCCCGCTAGAATGAGCTACGGCGGCATTTTCGGTGTGCATCATGATGCCCGACCA
Organism: Dreissena rostriformis; assembly: GCA_007657795.1. Taxonomy (NCBI): domain Eukaryota; kingdom Metazoa; phylum Mollusca; class Bivalvia; order Myida; family Dreissenidae; genus Dreissena; species Dreissena rostriformis. Next base: position 24,709 of record VMBQ01008279.1, read on the forward strand.
GCTTGGGTTTTCTGGATCAAATGTTATTATCCGATCTGCAATTGCACACATTTGTGATAGTTTTCGATAAACAGCGATATAATGTAGTCAAAAAAACAGGGCTAANTTATTATCCGATCTGCAATTGAACACATTTGTGATAGTTTTCGATAAACAGCCGATATAATGCAGTCAAAAGAACAGGGCTAATACTTTTTCACAAAATCCTATTTATCACGTCTGTGAAACTTAGGTTGTCATTTTTCACATGAAGGTGAAAAGTGAGATTTTTTCTTCACTCATCAACGTCTGTCCACATTAAATGTTAAGTGTGCAACGGCATCCAATGTTCGATGTGCATGTCTACTCTATTTAACTCATGACCTGTTTTCGGTGAAACAATCTATACAATTAAAGTGTGAAAATTAGCTCAAATTTGAGCTCTGGTATGTTAACAAAATATGACTTGTAAAAAACCACAAAGGAACTGAAAGATGCGCGAAATTACATCCAACTGCAAATGCGCCTTGCTCTCGGAAAACGGAGCTTAATGAATGTGCGAAAAGTGTCGTCCCGATTAGCCTGTTAGGACTGCCACTTTACACTTGTATGTATTTTTTCTTTTGAACGGCGTCTCTTAACGATACTCTAGTTTAGGCAGAAAATGTCGTCCCTGATTAACGTGTGCGGGCTGCACAGGCTAAACTGGGAGGACACTTTACATACATACATTAAGCTCCTTTTTCTCAAAGCGAATCTCAAATATGATGCGATATTTATGTGGCTTTCATGCGACTTCAAGGCAATAACGATAATACGGTAACTTGACTCAATAACAACTTCATGTTGCAGAACGGAACTTCAATTAAATGACATGACCTACTATAGAGTCTTGTAAAGAACTAGACTTAAACAGTTCCAGGGAATGTTTTCAGATATCTTGTTCCACATAACTTCAATGGCCTTTTTAACACTCTTGATAATACAATGCTTGAACAAAATCAACTAGGTATAGTTTGATTTAAGGGCTTTATTGAATATTATATAAAACCATCTTAGCAAGTACGCATAATAATATTTTGTGTACACTTTGATTACTCAAAACAGATTTTGCCCCTAAACATCTCGTGGCCGCACACGATCGGCAACAATTTTCCAATTACCTATGACGTGAACGTGGAACACAATGACGTCACTTCCGTGCGCGTTGCTGACCTCGCATCGATATTGACCCTGGTCGGAATGATCCACGTCCGGAATAAAAAACTTGTGATTGTAGAGGCCGATATCTGCAATGTAAAGAATGCTTCTCAAATTTGTATTATTTAGGTATTTCAATATGACTTTCCCTTTGAGTTCGCTATTTCGCGCAATGTGTCCGTCCTCTTAACAGGTTGAACATGTAAGACATGTTATTGTGAAAAGACTTGTTCAATTATTTAGCTACAGCCATGCACATATTTTGAACATTTACCGTGTAGTGTGACAAGGTTAACATTTATGAAAGATTTTCAAACAGCAAAGACACTTCTGTTTGCGTTCCAACTTGGATTGAATAACGTAGTAACATCTATTGACAACATGTTAAAGTCATCAGAACCCTTTCTGTTGCCATCTTTCCATTAATATGATTAAGTTACTGGAATAATAATGTGCATTTAGAACAGGTAAACCGGAAAAGTGTGGGTTGCTTAACGTATGACCTTTGTATGGCTTAAAATACTGTTGAAAAACTGAAACGAACTAACACATTCTTTGTAACAAGGGAAATAACCCAAGGACAATAGCACATACAAACAAGGATGGATTATCTCACAAGTCTCGGGCGAGTTATTGTCCTTCCGGTAGAAGCACTTGATAGCGGAAAAAGGGCTGACCAGTCACGTTGTACCACATGACGACACGTGGTGTACGCTCGCACACCTGCATGTGGATGTCTCGTGAGGGGTAACCAACGATCTTCGGGGCGCCTGAAATGGTCGTATAAATATTCCTACTATGCAAAGAACTTTTGAGAACTTGACAATCGGTGAACGTGCAATCCGGAATGTGTAAGGTAAGCGTGGTTGCTCTGCTGTTGGGAAAATTGTCAAGCAAAAACCAAAATTATTTTATGTGTGCAGCGTGCTTTTGCTCAACATGGGGCTATTAGGTTATTAACCCTTTATACAAATATGCGCATCTCGTTAGTTACTGGCGGACTATTTAATCTTGCATTTGTTGTTAAACATTTAAGACGGTGCCAACAACCACAGGTGATATTAATTAGTAAAAACCTCATTTCGAATGAAAAATATTCAAATTATAACGAAAAATCAACTTCTCTGAAAACAAAAATTGTCACCTTCAAATATATATAAAATAAGGTATCCAACTCTAAATGACCCGAAAATAGAGTGCATCGCTTTGAACAGCCATTATTTCAGCAATTGTGCAGCGATGTCCATGAACTCGGTCTTATTAAACGAAGAAATAAAATTTGCTTTCTGGAAATGTACATATCTTGCAATATTTGTACAAATTCTGGGTCAAATTTTGAGAAATATCACCATACACAACTCGCGTAACCTACTCATCAACGATCTGACCCGATCCAAGAAGTGAAGAAGCTTGGTACAAAGACACACCTTCGCGTTGGACCAATCGCTCGTTACAAAACGCCGTACGCGCACCGTGTGTGTTTAAAATGTCGGCCAGTTGAAAACTATGTAAACAAGAAATGGCGCGGCAGAGGCCGACGCGTATCCCCACACCGAATGTTTGACCTACATGTGCCCCAGGGTTGGTAATAGGCATGCATAGTCGAGATTGACCGTATTGTCATAGAGAAGTTCAGTATCAATTAGAAGTGAATTGGTGTACAACTGAAGAAGTTATTATTTATTTTTTTTCAATATAAGGCATACAATGTATACATGTATATGATCACAAAACAAAATGAAATCATGCAACAGTTATATTCAAACATGTTATACAAGATATGCTGATATATACTTTTTGACCTTGTGGTTTCCTTTAGATTAAAAAAAAGGGAGTTAAGATTAAAGATTAAAGCTGGGTTGCATAAAGTGGGTAGAAAAGCAAAAATAATGGGCTTGTTTATGATAGTTTAATGTGTTTCTATTTATGTTCAAATATGTGAAGTGTATCATTGCTGAGGGCTATTTCTTTTTCAATCTGAATCTTAAGTTTTAAATAATTGATAAAACAGTTCATTGTAGGTGTTTGTTTTCTGTATTTCATGCTGAATATGAAATATTTCATTAATATTATTATGTAGTTCACGGTGTTATTAACCTCTGGTATTTTTAAGGTATTTACTCCTAGACTGATGTCTAAGAGAGATAGTTTAACATTTAATTTTTGTTTCTCTAGAAAGGTTGTCAATTGATTCCATAGAGTTTGAATATGTTTACACTCCCAGAAAAGGTGTTCCATTGTTTCAATATGTTCACTACACATATCACATAGATTTGTGTTGGATAGGTTGCACTTAAAAAGATATTTATTTGTAGCTTCGATTCTCTGAATGTATTTATATTGAAAATTTC
>VMBQ01008279.1:28435-38453 GCA_007657795.1 Dreissena rostriformis
TGCGTTTAATAAGACCGAGTTCATGGAAATCGCTGCACAATTGATGAAGAAATGGCTGTTCAAAGCCATGCACCTTATATGCGGGTCATTTTTAGTTGAATACCTTGTTATATATATATTTGATAGTGAATTTTTTTTCTTCAGAGAAGTTGATTTTTCGTTATAATTTGATTATTTTTCATTCAAAACGATGTTTTTACTAATTAATATCATAGCCACACGCTAACCGCCTGTGATGACGAGTGCCGAACGCGGAAGAGAATTATATTTATATGTCGCGTTATGTAAACACTCAACGGTTATAACTCGTTTTCAGCCAATCACTATGCCTGTTTTTCCACAATAAAGAACATGAATGGGATTATTGTGGTTTTAGCGTCACTTTTCGTGGCCCGATCATGCAATCATTTCAACTCGGGCGGCTGGTGTTCAACGTCGTCTGCAGAACCTTTCGGGAAAACGTGTGCAACAATTGAATACAAATTGGTTGTTATTGCACTGATTAGACCGGTGTGGTTTACGAGTCGGCCCCGAGAACTACAATCGTGATAGATCGGCTATCTCCGGAATACTTCGCAAGATAAATTTGTCTGCTGATCCAAAGTGCGAGAAATACTTCCGTTATCCTGTCGATTCAACTCCGGCGTCTGAGCTGACTTCGGGCCATACTACAATTGCATCATTATCAAGCATGAGGACGCTTACGTTGGCATTGTTGTTGTTGTTGTTAATGTGTCTCGTAGCAGAAGAGCGCGTGCAGTCGAGGGTCGTTTCTTCCGGTCAGCTTATGGTTGAGTCCCGGGATAATGGTGTCAACGGTATGTCAGCGTGGTAAAATTGTACGTTCGTGTAACAATATTATAGGATTTGTATAGATTGCGAAATATGTAAATTGTAAGATACCGCAGTTTATTGTTAAATGTATCTATATTACAACGAATTTTAAAATGTATTAATGATTAATTTGAAGATTTAGAACATGCTTAAACGATTCTCTTGCATTTGACCAGTACATGTTGACGAATAACTCTGTAAAATAACAGTGTTTACAGGTGAATACATATATTGATATTGTTTTATGGAAGGATGCAAACGCTGTGCAAACATTATCGCTTCACATGCTAAGTAATTATTATTAAACGGAAAAGTCAAATTATATGTGAGCATTTTCACGATTATTATTTTAGTGTTTACTAATCATATGTTATTTTAATCAATTTGTTGTAGATAAACCATTTTGTGCACCTGGCAACTGCACGAAATGTACATATATGAATTACGAAAGGATAACAGGTATTTTTGCTTTATTTCAAAGAGGGGTGATGCTGCTGATGATGATTACGACGACGATGATGATGATGAAGATGATAATGACGAGGCTGATGGTGATGATGATGATAATGATGATAATGTTGACAATGATGATGACGGTGGTGGTGGTGGTGATGACGATCACGATGACGACGACGACGACGACGATTATAATAATGATCATAATCGATATCATGTTGATAATAATTTTAATGCTTTTGATGACTTTTGCTGCTTCAGTTGATGCTACTGATGATCATTTTAATGATTAAGGTGATGAGAATACAATAATTATTATGACAAAGGTACAGCTGCTGCTTGTGATGAATATAATGATGATGATTAAAACGCGGGGCTGATTGATTATGCTGATCATTATGATGATGATGATAATTATTGTCATGGTGACTATGATACAATTATAATAACGACAACGGCTCAGCTGCTGGAGCTGCTTCTGCTTTTGTTGTAACTATTATAATACAGGTATAAATTGCGACTTACTAATCAGGTATGTTCTTTTACTCGTCTAGTTTGCCTAATCGCTTCCATTACCACGGTTGACGTCATTCGCCTCAACTTGGTGGCGAGGGGCAACTGGATCATTGTGCGAGGTGACGTCACAGGTAAGGTTTCTCGCCTAAGTATCTCTCACATACAGAAGCCAAGGTCTAGCAGTAAGGGCGATGCAAAACGAAGCGGAAGAATGAAGGATGGAGTCTCAATCATTATTTGGTCTAAAATGATCGATATTCTCTTTAGCAGGTAGTATGCATGTTAATCGATGAGTACCAATTTATGTCCAACTGCCATGCATTTTATTAAATGATATGCACTTAGGAAATAGGGAGTTATGATGTTTATTAGTAAAGTTGTATGATAAATCAAAGCTGGTTTGACCAAACTTGGTAGATGTGACAAAAAACTCCACAACCAATTTTTACTTTCGCAAAGATGTTATTTCTCGGACACATTTCCATGACAACACGACTTTTATTGGCAGATGAAACCGTAAGATGTATTTCCTAATTTGTATACGTTTTTTTTCGTGCACATTTCAATAGTATAACCGTTTATTTCGCACATATTTGGTAACACTACCGTATTAGAGCACGCTTTCTCATGGTGAACAGTTATATAGCAAAACAGTTTAAAACATCTTTGTCTTTGAAACTACAAGTCACACAGCTGTGATATTAAGTATTTGATATCATATTGTTGTACTCTATAAAGATTGTTCAACTTCTTGAAAATCTTCTTCCCAAGAAAAGCAAGGATCAGTGGTTTAATAGTTGTTATGTAACATCGGATATTGGTCACAATTGGCCATGGCACAAGGGTCACATGATCTATATGGAAGTTAATAGTGAAACAACTTTTTAAAAACTTCTTTGAAACAACACGACCACGAAGTGGCATGTGACATATAGTGACCATCTACTAAGTTTGCTCAGATCACTAAATAAAGCTTTAATTGCAATGTCAGTTTTTTGTGTGTCTACATTTTCTTTAACTTGGAAAATGTCCAAAACAAATCCAATGGAGGCACACATCTCCAGTTTCAAAGCTAAACAAATATTTGTTTGACGCGGTGTTCACGGTTTTAAATAAAGATGTGAATTTACGCACGGACATTAACATGGGTAGTATTTTTGACTGTTAAAAATCATTCACTTGTGAAAGAATGTTATTTTTAGTCTTAATGTACAAAACTGGTTTGATTGAAAATCCCCCTACTCGAGTGTATGCAAGCCCAACTAGGTGTTTATGTGTTACAAGATCGTCCTTGAGATTTCAAGCGTGAAGACGTGGTTTCACATCTTGCTTTATTAACACTTTACATTGCGAAATTAAGTAGGAAGTGAGCGAGAAGAACAAACTAGAAATTTGATCGCTAGTTGTTAATGTTATAAACATAAGTGAAGACAAATAATGGCGTTGACAAGGGATAGTTCTTTATAATTTCAATAATGCGAAAAGTTGCTTACCCTTGCATAACTTGGTGTGGCTGACCATTCACTTTTAAATCATTAGTCGAATCACCGTTTCTTATAATTATTTATCAAATAATATATGTTACCATTTTTTTTACAGATGTTTAAACACATTATATATGCACCTCATGTACATATAAGACACACTAAGTGAAAACGTGGCTAAATGCATGTGCGTAAAGTGTCGTCCCAGAAAGGCCTGTGCAGTCCGAACAGGCTAATCAGGGACGACAATTTCCGCTTTTATGTAGTTTTTTTTACACTGATTGGTGTTAACTGGTTCGTTTTTAAAGTTGCTCATACAGCACTTGCTGTTTATATTTCCAATGAAGAGAGTAATCGAGGGTTATTGAATTTCGTCAATTTATAATTGTTATCCGTTAAAAGTGTTCATTGTTTAATGAAAGCAAAAATCACAAATACTTAAGATCACTTACAGAATTATACATGTTGCGTTTAGGCACAGAATAGTTTTAAAATGACAAGACATTTGCGTTATTTTCTTTAATATATGCATAATTTAATTTGATAAACTAAAGGTTAACTGCTCATCATCAGCATGTTCACACACTTTCATAATGTTCTCTCAAATTCTGTTTCAAATGCAAAATGCTGTTTTAGGCATAAAGATTTATAATAATGTTAAAAAAGAACAACACTCTCAAATCATAATTGGGCCATTCCATGCTTAAACAGGAAATATTGACATCTGCCTAAAGTACCGTCCAGTATCCTGTGCATTCCGCACAGGCTAATCGGAATGCCACTTTCCACTTCCAATACAGTTTCGTTAAGAACATAAATTCTTGAAACGGAAAATACCATTAAGACGGAAGGTTGCACCCCGGCTTAGCCTGTTCTCTCCGTTGTATTTATATCTTTCTGAACCTCAAGTTGCAACTTAAAAACAAGTTCATTATGTATACAATTATTTCCGGTCGTCACTTGAAATCTTATTTTTATAAGAATTTTAATTAAAAAACATCAATTATAATAGTCATAGAATATATTAATAGTAACTAGATTTTTGAAAAGGAATAACGCCATTGGTTATATTTCACATGTGTTTGTAATTCAATTTTGCATAGATTCCAAATGCGTCGCTCTTGACTATGCAAATTGATTCGTACTTCAAAATGTTTGGTAAGAATAGCCATAATTGGCATAAATGCATTTCAGGTAGAAGATAAAACTCGGTTATTAGAGTGCCCAATTTGTTGAAAGTCTCCGTAATCCGAAGTGCACGTTATCGGTAATCAATGTGCCTGCAACTTTATGTATACCACCTATTAAAACATGCTCTATCTTTGTTTATATTTCATTGAATACTTTCAAAATTTCAGTATTTGAAGCACAGTGATTACTCTTCATGCTGAAATAGCAAACAATTTCTTGCAATATTTCTAAGTAGTTTTATTTTGTTCAAATGTTTACTGTTCATCCAGTTTAGGCTGTTTTCCGACCGAATTTTCTATTTTTTGGGCAAACATGTACCATTCTTCCGTGAAATTTTGTCTTCCCAATACAAAAGGATACACCATTTATCAACTGGGCCATGNGTCCTTGAGATTTCAAGCGTGAAGACGTGGTTTCACATCTTGCTTTATTAACACTTTACATTGCGAAATTAAGTAGGAAGTGAGCGAGAAGAACAAACTAGAAATTTGATCGCTAGTTGTTAATGTTATAAACATAAGTGAAGACAAATAATGGCGTTGACAAGGGATAGTTCTTTATAATTTCAATAATGCGAAAAGTTGCTTACCCTTGCATAACTTGGTGTGGCTGACCATTCACTTTTAAATCATTAGTCGAATCACCGTTTCTTATAATTATTTATCAAATAATATATGTTACCACATTTTTTACAGATGTTTAAACACATTATATATGCACCTCATGTACATATAAGACACACTAAGTGAAAACGTGGCTAAATGCATGTGCGTAAAGTGTCGTCCCAGAAAGGCCTGTGCAGTCCGAACAGGCTAATCAGGGACGACAATTTCCGCTTTTATGTAGTTTTTTTTACACTGATTGGTGTTAACTGGTTCGTTTTTAAAGTTGCTCATACAGCACTTGCTGTTTATATTTCCAATGAAGAGAGTAATCGAGGGTTATTGAATTTCGTCAATTTATAATTGTTATCCGTTAAAAGTGTTCATTGTTTAATGAAAGCAAAAATCACAAATACTTAAGATCACTTACAGAATTATACATGTTGCGTTTAGGCACAGAATAGTTTTAAAATGACAAGACATTTGCGTTATTTTCTTTAATATATGCATAATTTAATTTGATAAACTAAAGGTTAACTGCTCATCATCAGCATGTTCACACACTTTCATAATGTTCTCTCAAATTCTGTTTCAAATGCAAAATGCTGTTTTAGGCATAAAGATTTATAATAATGTTAAAAAAGAACAACACTCTCAAATCATAATTGGGCCATTCCATGCTTAAACAGGAAATATTGACATCTGCCTAAAGTACCGTCCAGTATCCTGTGCATTCCGCACAGGCTAATCGGAATGCCACTTTCCACTTCCAATACAGTTTCGTTAAGAACATAAATTCTTGAAACGGAAAATACCATTTAGACGGAAGGTTGCACCCCGGCTTAGCCTGTTCTCTCCGTTGTATTTATATCTTTCTGAACCTCAAGTTGCAACTTAAAAACAAGTTCATTATGTATACAATTATTTCGTCACTTGAAATCTTATTCTTTAGAAATACGAATTTTAATTAAAAAACATCAATTATAATAGTCATAGAATATATTAATAGTAACTAGATTTTTGAAAAGGAATAACGCCATTGGTTATATTTCACATGTGTTTGTATTTCAATTTTGCATAGATTCCCAATGCGTCGCTCTTGACTATGCAAATTGATTCGTACTTCAAAATGTTTGGTAAGAATAGCCATAATTGGCATAAATGTATTTCAGGTAGAAGATAAAACTCGGTTATTAGAGTGCCCAATTTGTTGAAAGTCTCCGTAATCCGAAGTGCACGTTATCGGTAATCAATGTGCCTGCAACTTTATGTGTACCACCTATTAAAACATGCTCTATCTTTGTTTATATTTCATTGAATACTTTCAAAATTTCAGTATTTGAAGCACAGTGATTACTCGTCATGCTGAAATAGAAACAATTTCTTGCAATATTTCTAAGTAGTTTTATTTTGTTCAAATGTTTACTGTTCATCCAGTTACGGCTGTTTTCCGACCGAATTTTCTATTTTTTGGGCGAACATGTACCATTCTTTCATGAAATGTTGTCTTCCCAATACTAAAGGATACACCATTTATCAACTGGGCCATGTGTCTTGCTTTTAAACCTAATCTTTAGGATATGACGCTTTACAAAACTGAGGAACGTATCTCTCGCGCGTGGCGTTTGTTGTCCTCTGTTATAGGAGTGCCATCCGTCATGAAAGTATCCGCATACCCGGCGTGTTATTTTGGAAGTAAATTGATCCAATTTACATGGATGGGAGAGTCCTTTAGGCACAAATGGGTTTAGATACGCCCATCATTTCAAGCCAACCACTGTCTGGACTGCCCGGGGCTAGACACAAATGCTATTCGGACTAGAAAAAATACACAATCTACAAAGTTGGACGAATGCAGATAGTTCACATGTTGACAGTGTTATCATTGCGTACGGTAATAACCAAGTATTTGCTGGTCCGCTATCGCAGTTTTTATAAGCACAAAGAGATACAACGATAACGAAAGAAACAATTACATGTTTAATTACATATGTTATCCGACATTATGTCGATACCTTAAACATGAGGTTATGTGGTCGTCTTGAAATCTATGCCCCTGATTAGCCTGTGTGGACGGCACAAGTTAATCTTGGACGACACTTTACGCACATGCATAAAATCCCCTTTCAAAGAGCGCGGTGCATATGTACTACTATTGGACATAATTTTGCAAAAATCCGACATTTCGATGTTACCTCTACCAAGACGTTTTTCGTGGTCTTGAAGTCCGTATCCGACACACTTTCCGAGCCGTCAATCACGAAGTACAGGTCCGCTGGCTTATTTCAGTCCTGGCCTGTGAAAATATCGTGAAACGTTGCTCTTGAATAACAACTTGGTAATACAAATTTACTTAAGGGATAACTAAGATTGATAAAAAGAATTAGGGACTTGCTTAAAGCTTTGGCAAAAAGGAAAACACAAGTCATGAAATCAATAAAGAATGTAGGCATTATATTCCAAAAAGCAAAATAACACTCCAGACTAAGACAAATGTTAAAGGTATGAGTTCTTTTATTGTCAATCATCAATCGCAATTGAAAAATTAATAAAGCGTTCGTAACGCTTCTGATCGATTATTTATCAAAAACAGGCATTACCGACATCGCGTTTAATATGTCATTCAAATTAAAAAGATTGCGTGTGCTAGTGTTGGCGCGTAAGTTTTTGGTTCTAGTGTTCCCTGATTTGAACCTTCGGGAAGGTATATATATTTTACTTTATTTTTTTCCCTATTATTACAATTATTTTAACCAAATATGACAGTCTTGTTAGAAAATTCATAAAGTGTCATTTTCAAAAGTACGGAAATCAGTGAACAAGTCCCTTCAAATCGCTTTCTGCAAATTCGACGGTATGTTGATTAACCCATTTATGCCTAGTGAACTCTCCCATCCTTTTAAATTGGATCAATTTATTTCCAAAATTAGGGATCTATAGTATATTTATTTCTATATTTAGAATATTTCTTACAGAAATTCCTTTAAGCAAACAGCGCAGACTATGATGAGACGCCGCATCATGCGGCGTCTCATCTGGGTCTACGTTGTTTGTCAAGGCCTTTTTTCCTAGACGCTGGGCATAAATGGGTTAATGTTAAATAATTCCAACAGTCTTGTCCTGACCTTTTTTAATCGTTTGAAAAAGGGCTTCTCATAACATTACCGCGTAATTCTTGGCTTTTATTAACGTTTCAGATCTAAAACGTAAAAATTCTTGGCCTCTAATTTCAGAAAGTTTATTCGGCGTGCATATTTGACATTGTATTTTTTTTACGCGACATGTACTTAATATTTACTTTAGTCATGTTTTACACTCATAAAGTGTATTTTCATTGTTGTTATTAATTTTCAGATTTATTATTAATACAATCAAGGCATGCAATATAGAGCAAAACTTAAATTAGTGTTAACAAGAGATGTGTTTGTCAGAAACACAATGCCCCCTACTGCGCCGCTAAAAAAAAATCAAAAAAAAATCGAAACCTTAATGCAAAACCTAAACGCAAAGTGTGGCGGAATTTAAGAAGGACAGAAGGACAGACGGACAGACAGACGGACAGTGCGATCACCATATGCCACCCTACCTGGGGCATAAAAATTAAGCACATATTNAAAATTGCGCCCAACGCGAGAACGGCCCGAAGACATTTGGACCTAGTGCATCTCCCGGACTTACCACCACCTGTGGATCGAATGTAAGATACAATTCAATGGAATTCGCAAGGAACATTATATTTGGGAACGTTGTTTAATCAGATAATTCGTTATCTTTTAATTTATACCGTTTTTGGGTGTGTGGTTTTAATACATTCCTACAAGATCCAATGTCATTATATAAACTTACAAGACTGTACAGGTGTCCAGATGCGCTGTTTGCACGATGTTCTTATTTCATGGTCATTTCCCAAGCAATAGTATTGTTCAGATGCCGTGTTCGTGACATAAAAAGTGTAATGCCCCCGAAGCTGGGCATCTAGTGATTGCACTGTCCGTCTGTCTATCTTTCCGTCACACTTTGCGTTTAGGTTTACTTTTACGTTTAGGTTTCGAAAAATGTGGAAAAAAATATGGATTTTTTTTTTATAGAAAAACGTTTTTTTAATGTTATTATACAGACCACAAGATTATACAGACGCGCTTTTGCTTACTGCTACCAAAAGAAGAAAAGTATAAGAATATTTTTTTTCACAATCCAGTAAAGCTTGCTATTGTTAAATATAAATTGTTTTCATGCCTTATACAATGACGTCACGGACCACGTGGTATGGCCACACTGTTATAGGGCATTAACGTATTCTCCAACCAATCTGCAACTTTCTACAATGCAGACCCTAATGTACAGTTTCGACAGACGTCACTTAATGTTTGTAACGCTTAGCAAACGCGTAAATTTCAAATTTAGTGTCGACATACGGCGATTCAATGTAATCGCGCGGTAGTGTATCGTTATTTTCCAACTAAATATTTATACACTGCACGGTGGCGAATAAATGGTCAGCTCGCATATTATGGTTAGCCCACCATTTACCACATTGTATCACAGTTATTAATTACTCCCAAATAACTACAACGTTCTGACATATTATAAAAGAGGTTAAGTACTAAAATAGCTTAACTTACAATACGCGGGCACAAACGTAGATAACCACCTAAAATAAAGGACCATGGCCCGTATCCACCAACAAACTCTTGGACTGAAAGCCTAAGAATAAAGAATATTCTTTACATTGGAATTTTCAAGCATTGCTTTAATTTTGAGTAGATCTTGGCATTAACCACCTTTATCTACATCATTTTTAGCTCGGCTGTTTTCGAAGAAAACTCGAGGTATTGTCATAGCCCTCTTGTCTGCCGCGTCGTCGTCGTCGTAGTCGTAGTCGTCGTCCGAAAACTTAAACATTGGCCATTACTTTTGCATTATTGAAGATAGCAA
>VMBQ01008280.1:0-27239 GCA_007657795.1 Dreissena rostriformis
TAGATTCGGCGTGGGATTTGCGTCGAGAGGGTGGGATTAACCTGCTGTTTGCTATTCAAACATCGCAGTTATCATAGATTTATTCACAGAACTTTATTATATATGTAAATCATCAATTTACTTCACGGCATCACAATGCAAACAACATTGTACCTAAATCCACGAATAATTCTCAAACTTTATTGTGTTTTAAATTGAAAATAATCGTGATGTTGCAGCATTAATTGGATTAAGAAATTCAATGAATTGCCGAACCAGCTAGGTGGTATAACATAATAACCACCTGGGTACGAAACATGATGTCATAAATATGATCTTGATCAAACAAAGTGTGTGATTACTAATTGTAAAATACGGCATTGAAAGTCAGATGAAATCTGTTTAAAGAACGACATTGCTATACATCAATAATGTTATAACGCGATATTGTACGGACATATTCACGAACCGACAATTTTCCAACATTTGTTTTTGCTTTCATGATTCCTCTAAATAAAGGAGAAATTAATGTTAAGGATCGTAATACTTTACGTAGTAATAATTACTTGAACTGCGTATGCATTACCATGACGTTTGTGAGTGATCATCATTTGAAATGTATAGATTTAAAATAAAATGTTTGTGGATATAAAGGATCGTAAACATTGACAAAGAAATAATTACTTGAACTTGGTATGCTTCAAATACTATAAGGTATGCGACAGATCATAATTTGAATTGGACACAATTACAATAAATGATTTCTAAAACTAAACCATGCACTTTTTAGAATGTTAATGTTTTTGTTTTCATTCAGTAAAATAACGAAAGTGATACTACATTTGAGGTCTTAAGCTTTGGTGCTGATGTATTTAAAGTAAAGACATTTATTATCAAACTTAAATTATTATTCGATTGTTATTATTACGGTAAACATCATGGTCGGGCTCTCTATATATAACTTACCACATAAATATCAATTCCTAGCAGTTTTCCTTTAACTGAGAAATTATTTCTCGGTATAACCCCGAACGCAAAAAAATTCATAGTTATATTAAAAAAAAGCAACTGATGTTTTTTTGTAGTTTGAAAAAAGTAGAAGTTGTAATTTATGAGAGATTTCTGCACACTTACAGTACATTAATTTCATTCACCTTGGGACAGGTAAGTCGTTGGAAAATCCGTTGGAAAGAAGCTGTGCATGTTTTATTATCGAAGAAATACTACTTTTCATTATAAAACATCGTTTCATATATTGTAGTTATTGTATTTCGCGAATCTGCATTTTCTACTCATATCAAAGTTATTTGTATAATAAGACACTTTGAACTAATTTTTGCGTATAAACATATAAGGTATAAATATAATAATGTTACACAAATGTGTATTACGTTAATTTAATTTTGTGAACACATAACTTTGAATACATGTATAGGAGATATTCACACGTTACATATGTACTTCTGATAAACCATATCATGTTTTGTTTTTTATATTTATATCGGTAACGATTTGAACATGCGATGAAATTAAGTGTCCCATTATTTGGATATTTAATTTCATGGTTGGTGATTATTCACTTAATATTCGCCTTAGCATAGGAGAAGACGGTCTCAAAACTTAACATAAGTTACGGTAAACGCGATGTATTTACCTGTTCACATCATTCATCTACCTTACTTTAAGATTTAAAAAACCACAAGCTTACTAATGAAGAAACCTGTTATAATATTCTGCGATCCTTTTTCGCTTTATGTAAAATATGTTTACACCGTTATTGATTGACCCGAATTTTAGCTTTGAGTTAATGCTTTGCATATCAAACTATTAGTGTATTGCAACGAATTCATTTTGGTCAACTCGAGTCGCGTACCCCAATTCAAAAGACGTAAGTGCAAATAGGAAAATACTTTGAACGTGCTTATTTCTGATCGCCTACAACCTAACGGCCGTTGGAGACACTTTTCGGAAGAATAACGTACCAATTTATTAATTAAAAGAATGGGGAATATTTGTAAACGATTTACTTGTATATTATATACTCGTATAACTTTAAGAGCTGACGCACTTATAGATAGTATTTACGTCATCAATTGAAGTGCAATACCCTTGCAACTGTTTAATGGATTCAAAATTAAATGACTAACATTATAAGGTTAATGACGCTGAGCGTTTTGTTTTGAATGGTAGGCTTACGTCATATCTTTTGTAAGAATCCATTTTATGACGAACAACACTGTAAGATTATGAGTAATGATGTTAAGGTAATCTTGACCTGGTAGGATATCCAAATTCAGGAGCAACAGTTGTCAGCAATCAACCTCATTTTCCGAACTCAATTGACTACAAACTTTACCGCTGCCAAAGTCTGAAGGACTGCTGCTTACTTGAAGAGATTGTACAACGAGTTATCAATCGTTCATGTTAATCACAGTATACGCCTGTGTGCGGCTGGGTCTACTTACATAGCCATTATCCATAGAATACAAAATATAATCAGTTTAAGTCCAACAGAGTTGATGATCGTGCAATTTATCCTTATTTTCGGACACAATCAAATCACCGTATCGTTTAATTGATACATACCTTTACTATAAGTATTAAATCATTCATGAACGTTCTGTTGCTAACCACAATTTTCAGGACTAGAACATCTTTCTGACTCATGCAAACCACAGTGTTACTGAACATAACACCTGATAGAGTTACTCTGAAGGAATGATGGATTGATCATTGCACCGTCAAGCAATTATTTTAGACAATTGCGTTAATAGGTATCACGAGTTTTTGCATAATGCTATGGTTTGCTCAAAAGTGATGATCCATGTTTAATTCATCTGGTTTTGTTTCTGCTCTTTACGTCCTGTATGTAATAGTTGAACAGTAAGACACTTGAAAAAAAAAGACCGTAAAGGGGACATGATGCAACTCTAGTTTCATTTAGTTTTCATTAAATTTGTCAGAGTATCGCAGTGGTTTGCCAAAACAAGTGGATGCATCAACATTTCGCGTCCTTGTACATTTTACATGTTTGTGTAAATGTTGTTATTTGGTATGTTATTAACATTTTAACAACATCGCGATGTGATGCTAATATTAATACATAAGTCCATTAATCTTGGATTTGTGAAGATTTTTTTTATATGTTTGGTAACAAAACATAAGGATTGAGAAACACGTTAAAGCGTGGGAATGCGTGAACCACTGCACAATCAATAAGATATTAAGGCGCAGACACGCAGCGTGTATTGCGATTATAATAAAAGATAATGATTATTTACCTGTTCTCTCACGCACACGCGAAATCTTTATAGGGCAATTAATTGTTATACATAACATGACGATTACATTTTGTATACTTAATAAAACTCAAGGTTTTAATATTGACAAACGACCGTTTGTTAAGTTAGTGTTCTCATATTTGCCAATTTTGAAGAACCCTGAGTATGCTATACCACATCAAATAATGATTAAAATATATGTTCGCACAATTGAATAATTATTGCTAATGCAACATTCATCAACACAAGTTTTAAAGTTACACACGCAGCTTTTACAGATCTTAAAAGTAGAATGACCGACGAGGTAAACTTAGATCTCTGTAAAACATTTCCCAATTAAGTTTCATATTATTTTTGTTTTCACCAATACAATGATTCAAACTTATACCGATCAATGAGCATGATCATCGTAACCTCATTGGGTGACTCATGCAATCACGGTAACGGCATGTGCATGAGTAATGTTCGTTGTCTGTTAGATCAGCGCTTACAAGAACAGTTTCACCAACTGCGTTTGTCAATTATAAACATCAGAATCGCATGCATCTTGCGAAACAATGGGATAAACACTCTTATTAATTTCTTGAAAATATAGGTTACACAAAACATGTACTCTTATGTTGAAACCTTAAATAAATGGCACCTATACGTTGGAAAGCCCGTATGACGTATATTAGTGTTGGAAATTTTCTTTATGTCTGGTTATTTGGAAGGTTTTACATTTCTGTAATTTATCTAAAACAATTATGTAACATTGCAATAATCGTAAATTCAGTTTGAGAATTATTCGTGGATGAAAGTACAATGTTGTTTGCATTGTACTACTGTGAGGTACATTTTTAATTATCCTATATTACTATGTTCTAGACTCATTGTGATGTTTGGTAAGCCAAAAAAACAGTTAAATCCCACCCGCTCGACCCCGTCCCACAACAAATCTATGTTTTGCATTGATCGTTTCATTGCGGTGACAATATTTTAATGCATTTGTTCCTTTGTTGCCGAGTTTTTTGCCCCATGTCTTATTGATCGAGTTTTGGTAATGGACCATTAATAAAGGACCTTAATGAAAATATATTGTGCAAAAACATGTCAATGATGTCAACAACAAATTTTTTTTTTTTTTTACATTCAACATGCATGTAATGACATTGTGAGCTTGAATATCCTTTATCTATCCTATATCGCATACATGTACATCAATCGTTCTAACACACAACGCACTCTTACCGACAAATTGACAGCCGAATGTTTATTGTTGTATCTCCTGTGAGCTAATGGGAAATCTTTCTGCAACGGTAGTGTGTTCTGATGAGGTAACAGAGAAAGGCGAATATAAATAACCGTTCCCCAAAAAGAGCATGTGCACCATTATGTTAACTTGCATTATTCAAGTGGAACTGTCTCAATATGTGTTTCCCAGTTGCTCAATTAACTAACAATATTGCATAATTATATCTATTACAAAATATGTCGTACGCCGGTGTAATATATTTGTATTGCGATTTGAATCTCTGATGAATGAAAACTTCGTCGTTGTTTCTTTTTTAACATATTTCTATGCGACTTTTGTATGATGATGCATTATGACGCATTGCTCAGTGTCAATTGTATACACTCTTTTTTAACAGACCTTTTTCGTTGATTTGTTTCATGAAAGCGCACAAGTATTTGTTTTATAAATGAAATATTATATTGTTTATATTTGTATTGACATGCTTACGAGTGATTGTAAAATGTAATGTTTCAACTGTATTTTCATTTCAACTGCAGTAAACGCGTTTTATTTTTCCCTTTTTTCATGTACGAGACATAGATGTATAATTATTATTTTGAGAGCAATTGTGACCATCAGGTTTATTTTTCATATTTATGACGACATGAACTTTTGAAGAAATCTTTTTTTTGTGACAAACAACGTTAAACAAATGTTTCTCAATCCAATAAATATCTGTTGTCAGAACTACTCCAATGACTACACGCGCCCTTACCCAAACGTAAAATTATATCCTTTGATTGCACGAATTGAACCGGTGAGGAGATGAAACGTGTACGCCAAGAATCTGTACTGTGGTAGGTATTTCACTTACATTACCCCCATTATATTGAATAGGTTTCTAAGCTGAATTATTAATTGTTACGTCCTATTCAGAGGTAAGTATTACCGCTCAGGGTTGAACTATCATGACATTAGTACAGGAGATAATAAACGCAAGTAATATGTTTCAAACGAAAACCATGCTGATATATATTTATTAAATACTCATGATAGTCTGCATAACGATCAAATTCGTTGCATAACAAGTATAGGACAACTATTCTGTCTTTAAACGTTCGTTCATAAGATGCCAGCAGGTGTCCAACAGTCATATAAACCAGACAAGGCATTCACTTATTGCATACATTCATGTAAAATAACTTACAGGTAAAACTGCAAATTTAATGTTAAAACATTATGAAACTAATTTCAAAATGTTAATTATGTGGTAAATGAACTTTGTTTGGGGTTTGTATTCTTTTGTGAGAAAAGAAAAGCTCCATATGACATTTATTTTAATGAATTAAAAATAATCATTAAAGTAAATTTTATTTCCGTCGAATAGGTTACGTCTTGCAAATGAACGTTGCAAACCTTTGGCATAGCATCCTTTATGTAGCTATAGTTATAACCACCATATAAAATACATCTTTTGCATTTTTACATTATTCTATGTTTCCATTGTGTATCTGAAATATGAAGTTTCAAAAATTAAAAAAAAACAACAAAAAAAACAATGGCCTTGTACCGGTTCCGTGACCTAGTTTTGCTCGTACTTATGTCTGTTTAAATAATGTGACTCAAGAGTTTAGAAGCTTTCAACACCTGGAAAATGGCTCTGCCTTAAGCATGTATCGCAATAAATATAAAGAAGTGAAACTCCAGAAGCTGCAGCAGTAGTGCATTCCTATCATACTCACCTTCGTGGTCCTGTATATATGGCAATGAATCAATTGCCAAAACGATACAGTGCGGCACAAAACGAAACAACATATACACATAGAAGAATAAAGCTGGGGTCACCGCCTTGGAATGGTCAATGCTAAGCACTGGGGGTTTACACCGGTTATAGAGCGCTCAACCTCACACTTGGCCCAGCAATATTCATGATACATATAAGTGTAAATAAAATTTAACCTCATAGCATTGCAACTCAAATTAAACAGTAATAAAAGGGAATTAAAACGCATTCAATTTAATTACTATTTTATNAAAAAAAAAAAAAAAAAAAAAAAAAAAAAAAAAAAAAAAAAAAAAAAAAAAAAAAAAAAAAAAAAAAAAAAAAAAAAAAAAAAAAAAAAAAAAAAAAAAAAAAAAAAAAAAAAAAAAAAAAAAAAAAAAAAAAAAAAAAAAAAAAAAAAAAAAAAAAAAAAAAAAAAAAAAAAAAAAAAAAAAAAAAAAAAAAAAAAAAAAAAAAAAAAAAAAAAAAAAAAAAAAAAAAAAAAAAAAAAAAAAAAAAAAAAAAAAAAAAAAAAAAAAAAAAAAAAAAAAAAAAAAAAAAAAAAAAAAAAAAAAAAAAAAAAAAAAAAAAAAAAAAAAAAAAAAAAAAAAAAAAAAAAAAAAAAAAAAAAAAAAAAAAAAAAAAAAAAAAAAAAAAAAAAAAAAAAAAAAAAAAAAAAAAAAAAAAAAAAAAAAAAAAAAAAAAAAAAAAAAAAAAAAAAAAAAAAAAAAAAAAAAAAAAAAAAAAAAAAAAAAAAAAAAAAAAAAAAAAAAAAAAAAAAAAAAAAAAAAAAAAAAAAAAAAAAAAAAAAAAAAAAAAAAAAAAAAAAAAAAAAAAAAAAAAAAAAAAAAAAAAAAAAAAAAAAAAAAAAAAAAAAAAAAAAAAAAAAAAAAAAAAAAAAAAAAAAAAAAAAAAAAAAAAAAAAAAAAAAAAAAAAAAAAAAAAAAAAAAAAAAAAAAAAAAAAAAAAAAAAAAAAAAAAAAAAAAAAAAAAAAAAAAAAAAAAAAAAAAAAAAAAAAAAAAAAAAAAAAAAAAAAAAAAAAAAAAAAAAAAAAAAAAAAAAAAAAAAAAAAAAAAAAAAAAAAAAAAAAAAAAAAAAAAAAAAAAAAAAAAAAAAAAAAAAAAAAAAAAAAAAAAAAAAAAAAAAAAAAAAAAAAAAAAAAAAAAAAAAAAAAAAAAAAAAAAAAAAAAAAAAAAAAAAAAAAAAAAAAAAAAAAAAAAAAAAAAAAAAAAAAAAAAAAAAAAAAAAAAAAAAAAAAAAAAAAAAAAAAAAAAAAAAAAAAAAAAAAAAAAAAAAAAAAAAAAAAAAAAAAAAAAAAAAAAAAAAAAAAAAAAAAAAAAAAAAAAAAAAAAAAAAAAAAAAAAAAAAAAAAAAAAAAAAAAAAAAAAAAAAAAAAAAAAAAAAAAAAAAAAAAAAAAAAAAAAAAAAAAAAAAAAAAAAAAAAAAAAAAAAAAAAAAAAAAAAAAAAAAAAAAAAAAAAAAAAAAAAAAAAAAAAAAAAAAAAAAAAAAAAAAAAAAAAAAAAAAAAAAAAAAAAAAAAAAAAAAAAAAAAAAAAAAAAAAAAAAAAAAAAAAAAAAAAAAAAAAAAAAAAAAAAAAAAAAAAAAAAAAAAAAAAAAAAAAAAAAAAAAAAAAAAAAAAAAAAAAAAAAAAAAAAAAAAAAAAAAAAAAAAAAAAAAAAAAAAAAAAAAAAAAAAAAAAAAAAAAAAAAAAAAAAAAAAAAAAAAAAAAAAAAAAAAAAAAAAAAAAAAAAAAAAAAAAAAAAAAAAAAAAAAAAAAAAAAAAAAAAAAAAAAAAAAAAAAAAAAAAAAAAAAAAAAAAAAAAAAAAAAAAAAAAAAAAAAAAAAAAAAAAAAAAAAAAAAAAAAAAAAAAAAAAAAAAAAAAAAAAAAAAAAAAAAAAAAAAAAAAAAAAAAAAAAAAAAAAAAAAAAAAAAAAAAAAAAAAAAAAAAAAAAAAAAAAAAAAAAAAAAAAAAAAAAAAAAAAAAAAAAAAAAAAAAAAAAAAAAAAAAAAAAAAAAAAAAAAAAAAAAAAAAAAAAAAAAAAAAAAAAAAAAAAAAAAAAAAAAAAAAAAAAAAAAAAAAAAAAAAAAAAAAAAAAAAAAAAAAAAAAAAAAAAAAAAAAAAAAAAAAAAAAAAAAAAAAAAAAAAAAAAAAAAAAAAAACTCCCATTTCTTACATTAAATTTTTGTTCAAAATTGTTCCCATGGTTTTTTTCCCAAATAATAAATTGTTTGTTTTTCATTCAAAGACAATTGAACGAAAATCAGCACAAATAATTAAACAATGCTTCAAATCCATAACTAAGCCTAAACAAAAGTATTTTTGACAAAAATCCCATGCAGAAAGTGGGGAAAATCCCATTGGGAAAAAAAACAACAACGAAAATTCCGATTGGAAAACGAAAAATCTCACGGGAAAATGCTAAAATCCCATGGGAAGACCAACGTTGCTTATTAAACTCAAAGTGAACCCCCCCCCCCCGAATATTTTAAGCAAAATAATCAATTATTTATAAAAAAAATAAGACTTTTATCTCATACTTTATCTCAAAGATGCAAATCTTAAAGACAAAAGGGTACTTAATTTTGCGAAATTTCGGTTTCGCAAAGTTTTTACGTCGGCTGTTCGTCCCTGACAAAAGACAAGTTTATATATTTATGTGAACCAGTGGGTTCAAATAAGTATATGCTAGAAACGTGGGAGGAACAAAACAAACCGAAAATATGAGAACATGCAAGCCCGTGTGCATATTGTATTACATGTTACCAATTACCTCGAATATGCTCAAATATGCAGTCCCGGAAACAATGTGAATGGCATTATACTGGTACCTTGACCTTGTTATACTTATACTAAGTGATTCACGAATTTCTTTGCTTGCAACACCTGGGAAATCGCTCCGCCGTTTTCATGTCTCATAAAACAACGGGGTAACATGCACACAAATAAAGATAAGATTATGTTTGGCTCTTGTCAGTTTTTGTAACAAAACATAATGATAAAGTGTCATAATCTCCCTTGATATACGCCTTATTGTAATTGTTTAGCAAAAACAAAATTAAAATATAACGTGTGATACGTGATGTCACTTTTTATTTTTTTTTATTTTTGTAAAATATGTCGTTCCCATTTCTGTGATATAAATGTTGCCGATTTTCACAAACGCCGGATCTAAATTATGAGTCCATTGATCGAAAATAAAGCAATTTATTGTATAATGATTTTGTATATATGAATCTCGGATTAATACGCGAAATACAATGCTAAAAACTTTACTTGCTTATCTTCGATGAAGCACACAGACAGACTCTGCATACTTATTAACAGCTGACATGCAATTCACGTTTGACTGTTTCCACGATGAATTCAATGACCTTCATTTTATCGCATGACATTGGAATGTGTTACCTTAAAAAAAGTGAAACTCCAGTTCAGCCTCGCTCTGTGAAAAGCGGATTTAATGCATGTGCGTAAAGTGCGTCCCAGATTAGCCTGTGCAGTCCGCAGATGCTAATCAGGTACGACACTTTCGGCTTTTATTAAAATTTTCGTTTAAAGGAAGACTCTTATTGACGAAAATCAAGTTTGGGCGGAAAATGTCGTCCCTGATAAGCCTGTGCGAACTGCACGGGCTAATCTGGGAAGACACTATATGAAAACGAATTAACCCCCATTTTACATAGCGAGGCTCACCAGTTGCATCAGCAAGCTCTTAGTATCATAACGACGTCCTTAATATGACTTTTAATTACCATGCATTAAGACAAAGGACAAAAACACATGGTGTAAACAATCACGAAAAAACAAATGCCTTCGAATGGTCAATATATATATATATATATATATATTAAAAATAAATCGAACGAAAAGGGCAGGTATATGATATTCAAGAATCAAACACCATGTAAAATTATTATTTGCGCATTTGTTAAATGTGGGAAATATGAAAAAGGAAACAACGTGTGTTATCGTCTGCTAGTGTTTGATTTAATACATGTGCCAATATCGTACAGGGCAAAACATACAGCACGACACAAAACCTAAATATTAATCAAAACCTATGTCGTCGCCTTACAATACTTTCGGATCACAAAATTACAGCTCCCGCTAAGAAAATTCGTAGCGAGTAAAGTCGAGCTAAAAGCGAATATTAATACGAAATAAACGCTTATCACTTGCTTACTGATACGGCTGGAAAGTGAGCGGCATTTAAAAAAGGGACGTCGCCATTTTGACTATATCGTGATTACCCACTCTGAAATAATAAGTATTTTTTTAGGCTAATCAGGGACGACACAATCCGCCTAAAGATGATTTTCTTCAAGAAGAGTCTTCCTTTAAACGAAAAAGACAATAAAAGCGGAAAGTGTCGTCCCTGATTAGTCTGTGCGGACTGCTCAGGCTAATCTGTGACGACACTTAACGCACATGCATCAAAACCCCTTTTCACAGAGCGAGACTCAATCTAAGTTACGGGTTTGTAACGTACCCAACTCGTACTTCAAATATATTCAGAGGTCGATGTTACTAGAATATTGATCTAAATGATTCGTCACAATTTTAGTGAAACGTGAGTGTTAATGCTATGTAAGTTTGAATGCGTGCAATGTCTGTAACAGTATCAACACACTGCAGAAGAAAAAAAATTGTTAGTGAACGTTTAAAGTGCTCCAGACACTACGCCACATTGGCCCGTATTCAGCAACCGATTCTTAGACTTAAGTCTTAAAAAAAAAATATTCCTTCAACCGCAATGTGCTTAATCTGCTGGAAATTTATGTCTAGCATGGCAGTTAACATCCAAAATTATATTATTCTTCATATGGAACAATGTGTTAATGACTTAAGCACCATTTGTAGCCTGTACATTCAAACTCTGAAGTATGTTTTGGGTGCCATCGTCTATTCTTTATTTTGAAGACTAAGAATCCGTTTGTAAATACGGGCCAAGAGTGAATCAGGCAAGCTCAGTGGAAACTGCACTGTGATGACTAATAATACTGGAGAACGATGAATAAAAATGAGTACCACTGTAAATATATGTTGTTAAAAAGATGTCACAATTTAAGTATATCTATTAATAACAATATCAAACAACGACACAAGATATCGACTCTGTAGAAATAATATTTTAATGTGAATTTATATATCTAATTGCATAGATCTACCGGTATATCCATTACTGCTTATCTCGAGTTAAATTGATAAATAAAAGTCATTGCAATTTTGATAAAACATCATGTAATTGACTCTAACTCGACGATTATTCTACCCTCGACAGGAAAGACGCATACTAAGCCGTGGGAATGTAGTTTTGTTTGTATGTTTTGTAATAAAAGAGATACTTCTGCTCATCATACAAGCAATACATCACTTTACACATTATTGTAATTGTATTTAGGGAATCTGTACTTCTGCCGACAGAGCCTTCTCATGCCATTTTTATCTACATTATTAGGCGCCTTGAGATCTCTTATGGGCGCGTACGTTATATTTACTATTTACAATTTTGTAAACGAGTATGTGGTTCCAAAGTAACACATATATAATAACAAAACGACCACGAAAATTCAAACTTTAATTACCGTTAACTTATTATTCTATGGCAAAACGTAAATGTTTGCACGGTGTTTGCAAGTAAAATAACATAAGTTCATCCCTTTGAAATACTAATAAAAGCTTATCATGTAATTAACACGAGTTTTATATGAGAATCAAGTTTATAGGTAGTTCAAAGTAACATAAATTGTAACAAATAAATATCAAGCTAATCCAGCATTATTTTGGAATTTCTTTCAAGGCACCACAGGTAAACCAATGTCGTGGGAAAAGTTCTTAATCTGGTTGTTGTGTTTATGTTGTATACATTTGTCTTTATTATAACATAAGAATGTAAAATATACCCTTAAAAAAAGAAATATGATTGCGTCATCTCCATCATCATTTATAAATTTAAGTAATTGTTGTGGTTTAGAGTTTAAAATGTTGTAATATATTTATATTATGTCCTGTCATATTGCCCTTTGTATATATGTTGTCCTCATGGGTCTATTAACCTATTGGAACTTATGTTAATATACTATAAATTTATTAAACTATGTAGTGTGCATATAGTTACGTTAACAAGCCCACGCACTTGTTATAAACTGATGGTCTAGACATAATTAATACAGTCGGAAGCTGAACAATAATCTTACATTAACATAAAAACAGTTAATCTAAGTTGATAATGCATATCAACATACCTTTGCATGTATCTGGCTAAAACAATTACAGGTAGAGACTAAATGTGCGTTGGAAATCACAGCCCACTAGTTAAATAAATGATTGGCCCCGACAGGTGTCAATCACGTACCTGTTTCAGGTAAGATGTCTCGGAACTTAAGTTGTGCCACTAATACACCTGTTGGATGGATGGATGCTGTAGTTTTACTCAAGGACACAATTAACCGCAAAATGAGGTCTTCTGTTTCACAGTTTTGAAAGTATTTAAAGATAACATTTATGTGTACGCTTAACTAAGAGGAAATTGCATTTATTGAAAAGTAACTATATTTCGCGAAAAGTTTTTTTTCCTGAACACGAATAAACGATTTTCTATTCTAATACGTTGTTATATTTTAATTGTAAAACACTTAACTACACTACAAAAATGATGTCTTTTAACAGTTGTGTAGCTCCACAATGTCGTATTTAATGTTTGATTCGGAAACTTGAACGGTATATATTTTGTTTCGAAACTGGTAATAACATAATTGGCCGTATACGTGTATTTTATTTAAATACAGTCATTACAAATATAGTTGACCTGACGCAAATGTGTAACCATGTTCATAAATCATCCATCAAAAAAGCCAGTTTACAATTAAATGGTTGAATCATTAATTTCAATAAAACAATCCAGTGTACAATAAAATGGTTGAATCACTCATTTTCATAAAAAAGCCAGTTTACAATCAAATGGTTCAACCACTTATTTCCATCAAACAAGCCAGTTAACTATCAAATGGTTCAACCACTCATTTCAATCAAACAAACCTGTTAACAATTAAATGGTTGAATCACTCATTTCCATCAAACAAGCCAGTTTACAATTTAAGGGTTCAATCACTCATTTCCATCAAACAAACAAGTTTACAATCAAATGGTTGAATCACTCATTTCCATCAAACAAGCCAGTTTACAATTAAATGGTTGAATCACTCATTTCCATCAAACAAGCCCGTTACCAATCAAATGGTTGAATCACTCATTTCAATTAAAAAAGCCAGTTTACAATCAAATGGTTCAACCACTAATTGCCATCAAACAAGCCAGTTTACAATTAAATGGTTCAACCACTCATTTTCATCAAACAAGCCAGTTTACAATTAAATGGTTGAATCACCCATTTCCGTCAAACAAGCTTGTTTACAATTTAATGGTTCACTCACTTTATTCCATCAAACAAGCCAGTTTACAATTACATACTTCAATCACTCAGTTGTACTCCTGTTACTGATGAATATACCGGAAAATAAATAGTACGTGAATAACAAGCATGTTATGTTTGGAGGTAAACGTATACATTTAACGTGTGACATACAGGGTTTTAACATCCAACTTACCCATATTGTTCGATATTGTTCCATTGATTACGTTGGTTAAAAATACGTAATTATTTTCTTAATTTACCTTTTATACAATAAAATTATTAGCTCTCTGTAATATTTGATTTACTTCAATAATACATGAGTGTCTGTGAAATAATGAAAGGAAATAAACCTCGATGCAAACAGATAACGACTGACCTTGAGAATGACAGGGTTAATATTATGATATGGAAATACTTATGGCGGCTCCAATTAAACACAATCTCACTCATAACTCAAACCTGAGTGAGTCTTCAATGCACACCTGATATATTGCTACTTTTTATGTATACATTTTGTTTAGTTTCAACCTCATTATTTTTGCTATGGGCTTATAGAAACACCCTCGAGTCCGTTCTATGTGACTACTTGATGTCTTTGGACATGTCGTAAGTCCATTACAATAATGTCATATTTTTTTATTAACGTCAATCCATCAAGATGGATGAGAGCCTCATAGAATTTTAGGCTCGAACGTTACTTTAATATTAAATGAGCTTGCGTCTGCTCCTTGAAAACTTCACTTTATTCATTAATGACTTTGAAGCCAAATTATTAACTGCACACAATGTGTGTGAGCATAAGTTTCGCCCAAACATAGAAGTACAGCAATGAAACAAATATGTTAAAAAAATGTAATCAAACACGTTCCATTGTATTGTTTGAAGTGATTTACACTACCATTCATTAACCCAGTTGATTCTTTTTATCTTGACCAAATTTAACCACAAATAAAAATGATAAAATTACAATATGATTAAAAACTGAGTTCAGCGCATGGGAGCAACATTCATAAATATTGGTTTTTACCTTTAAAGCAAATGTTTAGAATGTAATGATTTCTCAAAGGTATTATATTCTCTTACCCATGTACATCTGGCTCAGTTGAGTAATGTACAATCTGTATTCAATCTAGCTCAGGTGAGCAATGTACAATCTGTATTCAATCTAGCTCAGGTGAGCAATGTACAATCTGTATTCAATTTGGCTCAGGTTGACAATTTGCAATCCATATTCCGATGAGTAATGGTTCTTAAGAAAGATGTGTCATAAGGGTAATAAAAAGCAAACACATCTACATTTGTCATGTGTCGACATCAGATACCCTTCTTTCTCAGCAATGATTTACACTATTATCAATCGCACTATGATTGACATATATTATTTATGCCAATACTAGTAATGTTTGCGTTAACTTATATTTTTTGCACGCTATGAGTTTGTAGTCTTAGTAGTCTGACACATGAGAAGCGTACTCAATAACCTTTTTTTTCGGAAAAAAAAACACATGTTTTCTTGTATCGAAAATTTAACTCAATCGTTGAAATACCACGTTATTCAAACGAGTAGTTTTGTATTTACATTTATACATAAGTAATAATTCAATTGCAAAGAGAACCGACCCGCTTTGAATTCTCATTAAGGACGTACGTTGATAATTCAAGAGAATGCGATATTCGAATCATTTAATTAACCTCAGTGAATGTACTTGAAGAGTAGTTTCTCCTCAAAACATAAAGAGAATATATTGTTGGTGACTTTTGAGTTCACCAGATATCAGACGCTATGGAGTATGAAATGGCGAGACTTGTTCGACCTAGTATCGAATCAATTGGACGTATTATTAAGGAAACCACGTGTCTTTAAACATACGATGTGCCAAAATGACAAAACACTGTAGAACTGTCAATGTATATCTTTTAAAAGAGTTAATATTTAAACATTTTGATTTATGAAAACAGTTAAATCCGAAGATAAAACAGCTAACTTTTCCGTACGGGTTTTTACTCACGTCACGATTGTTAGTTGTTTTATAACCCCATTAGAACAAAAAATAGTACCCTTGAAAATTAACTTATATGAAAGAGTCTCAAAATCTATCAATAAATAGAAATGTTGTTTGTTCTTGTGATAATAGCGAGAAATATTGTACAAGTCAAATGAGACATTTTTCATATTTTCAGTCGCGCAAGCGCTCTTAAAAAATATAAGTTATCTCCCTCTACTGAGAAAATATGTCACAATTTAACCCCGAAAGCAAACATATTCTTTTCTTTTCATTTTATTGAAAAAGCATCTTAAGCTTTTTTGTGGTTGAATAAATGTAGTCGTTGTAATTTATCAGAGGTTGCTTCACACTAACATAACATTAATTTCATTCACCTTAAGACAGGTAAGTCTAAGGAAAATCCGTGGGAACGAAGCTCCATCTGCATGTTTTATTATCAAAGAAATACTACTTTTCATCATAAAACATCGTCCCACATATTGTACTAATTGTATTTCGTGAGCCTACATCTTCTACTCAAATCAAATTTATTTATATAATAAGACACTTTGAACTCCTTTTTGTATATAAACATATAAAGGATAGGGATTATAATGTGATATAAATGTTTGAAAAGTTAATTTAATTTGCGAACAAATAATTTGAATATATGACTTCTACTAACACGTTTTATATGCATTTCTGATTGTAAATACCTTGTTATTAATTTTTATTAATGATGAAAGGAACGGATTACATGCATTATTAATCATAAAGTTACGTGAAACAATATATATTTATTATTTTACAGCATTCGTCTAACATGTTTTAACATTAAACTTTCATACTCAAATAGCGATTACTTACCTATAAATAAAAATGGGTTTCCACTATTTTACTATGGAAATTTCCCACTATTTTGCTATGGAAATTTCTCTGACAGATGTCAATTACATGTAAGATCGCCGTGGCGTAGTGGATATGGTGTCCGCCTAGCGATCGGGAGGTATGGGTTCCAACCCCACTGGGAGCGTTCCTTTGATCTCCCTCAAAGACACCAAGTACTAATAATAGTCCCAGGAAACGGAATCGAGAGCGTTTATATAAGCCTACGGCTTTCGATGCAATCGAGCTAAAATAAATAGGTTTAAACTAATTACATGTAAAACTTACGATGCTATGAAAACCGAAAGCTGACGTATAAAGACACCTGTTATAATCTTTTATGTCATTCTTTTTCGATTTCTGAAACATATGTTTACACCGTCATTGATTAACCCACTTCTTATTGTAAATTAAGACAATATTATCATTTAACCCATTTATGCCGAGTGGACTGTCCCATCCTTCTAATTTGGATCAATTTATTTCCAAAATTAGGGATGTCTAGTATATTTATNCCTTGAGAATGACAGTGTTAATATTATGATATGGAAATGCTTATGGCGACTCCAATTAAACACAATCTCACTCATAACTCAAACCTGACTGAGTCTTCAATTAACACCTGGAATATTGCTACTTTTTATGTATAAATTTCGTTAAGTTTCAACCTCATTACTTTTGCTATGGGCTTATAGAAACACCCTCGAATCCGTTCTATGTGACTACTTGATGTCTTTGGACATGTCGTAAATCCATTACAATAATGTCATATTTTTTTTATTACCGTCAATCCATCAAGATGGATGAGAGCCTCATAGAATTTGAGGCTCGAACGTTACTTTAATATTAAATGAACTTGCGTCTGCTCCTGAAAACTTCGCTTTATTCATTAATGACTTTGAAGCCAAATTATTAACTGCACACAATATGTGTGAGCATTAGTTTCGCCCAAACATAGAAGTACAGCAATGATACAAATATGTTAAAAAAATGTAGTCAAACACGTTCCACTGTATTGTTTGAAGTAATTTACACTACCATTCATTAACTAAGTTGATTCTTTTTATCTTGACCAAATTTAACCACACATTATTTAATTACAATATGATTTAAAACTGAGTTTTGTGCATGGGAGCAACATTCATAAATATTGGTGTGTACGGTAATTCAAATGTTTAGAATGTAATGATTTCTCATTGGTATTGTATTCTCTTACACATGTACCCCAACTGGCTCAGTTGAGCAATGTACAATCATTATTCAATCTGGCTCAGGTGAACAATATGCAATCCGTATTCCGATGAGTAATGGTTCTTAAGAAAGATGTATCATAAGGGTGATAAAAAGCAAACACATCTATATTTGTCATGTGTCGACATCAGATACCCTTCTTTCTCAGCAATGATTTACACTATTACCAATCGCACTATGATTGACATATATTATTTATGCCAATTCTAGTAATGTTTGCGTTAATTTATATTTCTTGCACGCTATGAGTTTGTAGTCTTAGTAGTCTGACACATGAGAAGCGTACTCAATAACTTTTTTTTTCGGAAAAAAAGACACGTGTTTTCTTGTATAGAAAATTTAACTCAATCGTTGAAATACCACGTTATTCAAACGAGTAGTTTTGTATTAACATTTAAACATAAGTAATAATTCAATTGCAAAGAGAACCGACCCACTTTGAATTCTCATTAAGGACGTACGTTGATAATTCAAGAGAATGCGATATTCGAATCATTTAATTAACCTTAGTGAATGTACTTGAAGAGTAGTTTCCCCTCAAAACATAAAGAGAATATATTGTTGGTGACTTTTGAGTTCACCAGATATCAGACGAGCTACGGAGTATGAAAGGGCGAGACTTGTTCGACCTAGTATCGAATCAATTGGACGTATTATTAAGGAAACCACGTGTCTTTAATCTCACGATGTGCCAAAATGACAAAAAAGTAGAGCTGTCAATGTAAATCTTTTAAAAGAGTTAATATTTAAACATTTTGATTTATGAAAACAGTAAAATACGAAGATAAAACAGCTAACTTTTCCGTACGGGTTTTTACTCACGTCACGATATATAGTTGTTTTATAACCCCATTAGAACAACAAAATAGTACCATTGAAAATTAACTTAAATGAAAAAGTCTCAAAAGTTATCAATAAAGAGAAATGTTGTTTGTTCTTGTGATAAAAGCTAGAAATATTGTATAAGTCAAATGAGACATTTTTCATATTTTCAGTCGCGCAAGCGCTCTTAAAAATATCAGTTATCTCCCTTTACTGAGAAAATATGTCACGATTTAACCCCGAAAGCAAACAAATTCTTTTCTTTACATTTTATTGAAAAAGCATCTAATGCTTTTTTTGTGGTTGAATAAAATTAGACGTTGTAATTTATTAGAGTTTGCTTCACACTAACATAACATTAATTTCATTCACCTTAAGACAGG
The DNA here is from genome assembly GCA_007657795.1 of Dreissena rostriformis. Taxonomy (NCBI): domain Eukaryota; kingdom Metazoa; phylum Mollusca; class Bivalvia; order Myida; family Dreissenidae; genus Dreissena; species Dreissena rostriformis. The sequence goes on from VMBQ01008280.1 coordinate 18,980, forward strand.
TAAGTCTAAGGAAAATCCGTGGGAACGAAGCTCCATCTGCATGTTTTATTATCAAAGAAATACTACTTTTCATCATAAAACATCGTCCCACATATTGTACTAACTGTATTTCGTGAGCCTACATTTTCTACTCATATCAAATTTATTTATATAATAAGACACTTTGAACTCCTTTTTGTATATAAACATATGGAGGATAGGGATTATAATGTGATATAAATGTTTGAAAAGTTAATTTAATTTGCGAACAAATAATTTGAATATATGACTTCTACTCACACGTTTAATATGCATTTCTGATTGTATATACCTTGTTATTAATTTTTGTTAATGATGAAAGGAACGGATTACATTTATTATTAATCATATAGTTACGTTAAACAATATATATTTATTATTTAACAGCATTCGTCTAACATGTTTTAACATTAAACTTTCATACTAAATTAGCTATTACTTACCTACAAATAAAAATGGGTTTCCACTATTTTGCTATGGACATTTCTCTGACAGATGTCAATTACATGTAAAACTTACGATGCTATGAAAACCGAAAGCTGACTTATAAAGACACCTGTTATAATCTTTTATGGCATTCTTTTTCGATTTCTGTAACATATGTTTACACCGTTATTGATTAACCCACTTGTTATTGTAAATTAAGACAATATTATCATTTAACCCATTTATGCCGAGTGTACTCTCCCATCCTTCTAATTTGGATCAATTTATTTCCAAAATTAGGGATGTCTAGTATATTCATTTGTATATTTAGAATATTTCTTACAGAAATTCATTAAAGCAAACAGCGCAGACCCATCATGCGGCGTCTCATCTGGGTCTACGCTGTTTGCCAAGGCCTTTTTTCTAGACGCTAGGCATACATGGGTTAAGCTTTGAGTTTATGTTTTGAATATCAAACTATTGCAACGAATTCTTTTTGGTCAACTCGAGTCGCGTTCCCCACTTCACAAGACATAAGTGAAAATAGGAAAATATTTTGGACGTGCTTATTTTGCTTATCAAACATATATACAAATATAACGGTCATGAGAACGTACTGTTTGGAAGCATAACGTAAAATGTTATCAATTGAAAGAATTTGGAAACATTTGTAAACGTGTTAGTAGTATATTATATACTAGTTTAACTTTAAGAGCTGCAGCACTTATACAAACAGAGTTTTTGTTTCATTAATTGAAGTGCAACTGTTCAATGAAGTTGAAACTACGATGACTTACATAATAGGGCCAATTACGATGAGCATTTGGTTTTAACTGGTAGGCTTACGTCATCCATTAAGTAAGAATATATTCAATGACGTAAAACGCTTAAGAAGAATGAGTAATGATGTTAAGTTAATCTGGACCTGGCAGGAAATCCATATTCAGCAGCAACAGTAGTCATCGATCAACCTCATGTTCCGAACTTTATCGACTACAAGCTTTACCGATGCCAATATCTGAAGGACTGTGACTAACTTGAAGAGATTGTACAACGAATTATCAATCGTTCAGGTTAGTCACAATATACGATCCCGTTTGCGGCTGGGTCTACTTGCAGAGCTTTTATCCATAGGAAACAAATTGTAATCAGTCCGATTGAAACTGTGTGGATGCTCGTGAAATGTATCCTCATTTTCGGACAATCAAATCATCTTATCGTTCAATTGATACATACCTTTGCCATAAGTATTACATCATTCATGAACTTTCTGTTGCTAACCACGATTTTCAGGAATAGAACATCTTTCTGACTCATGCAAACCACAGTGTTACTGATCATAACACCTGATAGAGTAACTCTGAAGGCATGATAGCTTGATTATTGCTTCGTAAAGCAATTATTGAAGACCATTCGTTAATAGGGATCAAGAGTTTTTGGATAATGTTGTGGTTTGAACAAAGGTGATGATCTATGCTTTATTCATCTGGTTTCGTTTCTGCTTTTACGTCTAGTATGTAATTGTTGAACAATAAGACACTTGAGATAAAACTCGTTTAGGGGACATAAGGTAACTCTAGTTTCATTTAGTTTGCATCGAATTGTTAAGAGTTTTTTTGTCCCCAAAACAAATAAATGTATCAACATTACGCGTCATTGTACATTTGACATTTTTGTGTAAATGTTGTTATTTGTTAGGTTATTACAATATTAACAACAGCGCGATGTGATGCTTATATTCATACTGAAGTGGGGTAATCTTGGATTTGTGAAGAAAATAATTATATTTTGGTAAGACAATATATGGAGTGCGAATCCAGTCTAAGCGTGTTAATGTGTATACCACTGCACAATCAATAAGAAATTAAGGCGAAGACATGCAGCGTGTATTGCGATTATCATAACAGATAACGATTATTTACCTGTTCTCTCACGCATACGCGAAAGCTTTATGTGGCAATACATTGTGATCTATAACATGGCGATTACATTTTGTATACTTAATAATAAACTCAAGGTTTTAATATTAACAAACGACCAATCGATTAGTTAGTGTTGTCCTATTTTGTAAAGTTTGCAGTTTAACAAAGTCAACGAACAAATAACAAAAATATATTTTCGTATACTCGAATATTTTTTTCTGATGCAACTGTCAAGCACTAACATCAAAAACAGGATTTAAAGTAAAAAAAAACGCAGCTTTAACAGATCATGAAAGTAGAATAACCAACGAGGTAAACTCAGATTTCAGTAAAAAATAAATTGCAAAGGAAGTTCCATATTATTTTTGTTTTCACCAGTACTATGATTCAAACTAATACCGATCAATGAGTATGATCATCGTTACCTCATTGGGTGACTCATGCAATCATAGTAACGGCATTGGGATGAGCAATGTTCAGTGTCTGATAGATCAGTGCTTACAAGAACAGTTCCAACAACTGCGTTTGTCAGTTATCTACATCAAAATCCCATGCATCTTGCTTAACGATGGGATGAGCAATATTATTAATTTCTTGAACATATATGTTACACAAAACATGTCTCTTATGTTAAAACGTAAAATTAAAGGCACATATACGTTGGAAAGCCCGTTTGACATATATAAGTATTCGAACTTTATGTATGTTTATTTGGTAACATCGCAATAATCTTTATTTAAAACAAAATTTAGTTTGAGAATTATTCGTTGATTAAAATAAAATGTTATTTGCCTTGTGATGCTTTGATGTAAATATATAATTCACCTATATATTTATGTTCTGTGAATACATCTAGGCTTATTGCGAGGTTGGGATAGCAAACACAAAACCTCCTCGCCCCCATCCACAACCAAATCTAAGTTTAACATTGATCGTTCAAAGGCGTTGACAATAACTAAATGCATGTATTCCTTTGTTTGTCTTGTGTTTTTCACCCATGTTACGATTGATTGAGTATTGGCTATGAACCATAAATAAAGGAACTAATAGTGATGGGTGCATGTATCTCCAGCTGATGTAACTGGAGGATCGGATTAATTTATTGTAGTTAACAAAAATGGTCAATGTGCGGGCTGTAAGTGATTGTGTGCGTGGATGTGCGTTCGTGTGTTCGCGCATTCATACGCTATTTTAAAGCAAATATAATGTACACAAACATCCCAATGATGTCAACAAAATAAAACTATATTGTTTGAAGGATTCAACATACATGTGATGAAACCGTGACCTTGAACATTGTGCGCCTGTCCTAGATCGTGTACATCAATCGATCTAACACACAACACTCTTACCGACATATTGACAAAGCCGAATGCTTGTTGTTGTAGCTCCTGTGAGAATATGGAAATCGCTCTGAAAAGGTAGTGTGTTCTGCTGAGGTAACAGAGAAAGTCACATGTAAATAACCGTTCCCAACAAAGAGCATGAACACCATTATGTTAACGTAGAACTGTCTGAGCATGTGTTTCTCAGTTGCTCCGTTAACTAACAATATTACATCTTCATATATATTGCATATATATGTCGTACGCCGGTGGAATATACTTTTATTGCGATTTAAATCTCTTATAAATGAATACTTCGTCATTGTTTCTTTTTACCATATTTATGCGCGACTTTTGTATGATGGTGCATAATGGCGCATTGCTCAGTTTCAATTGTATAAATTCTATTTTAACAGACCTTTTTCGTTGGTTTATTTCATGAACGAACACGAGAATTTGTTATATTAAGGGAATATTATATTGTTTATATTTGTATTGACAAGCTCACGAGTAATTGTAAAATGTAATGTATGACCTGTAGTTTCATTTCAACAACAGTAAACGCGTTTTATTGTTCCTTTTTTCATGTGCGAGAAATAGATATATTATTATTATTATTTTAAACATTTTTAACCAGCAACATGAAAAAGACTAAAAGACTTGTGCAATGATGCACCTAAATTGATGGTAACGGGTACTGCATTTGTTTGCAAACACTTGTATTTTTGTGTCAATAGATGTGGTAATTACACGTTTGGAATTTAACTTTTCGTGTTTTTTTTTTCTGCGTTTGTCGTCTTTTTATAGTGTAAAGGTTTCCGTTTAACTGTCAATACAATGTGTGCTAAATATGTAATAAGTATAAACGGGTACTGCATCATATAAATATAAGATCTTAACGACTTGTGCAACGATGCACTTAAATTGATGGTAACGTGTATTGCATTTGTTTGTGTGTGTGTGTGTGTGTGTGTGTGTGCGTGCGTGTTGCCTGTGCATTTGCGTACGTTGGTTTGCACAATTGTTAGCTACGAATGCATGGGTAAAGTGTATAATACAATATACATCCGTTGTCGTTATCAAATTATTGTGTGTCTTTTTTTTTGTTTTCGTTTGAGATGTCACTTTAGTTATGCTTGTTCCGTATAACATTATATATGGCTGTTTATTATGTTATAACAATATTTCTGCAATTTGTGAAGTGCTTGCACATTTTCATATATGTATATGTGTTCGCTTTCTTAAATTATTATCGCTATGCAGACGCTTACTACAATGATTTGCATGTAGTTTGTAACTGTCCTTTTCAAAAGTACACTATTTTCAATTGTACTTATTCCATGCTTAGCTGTTAATTCTAGGTTGTTATCATGAGCTCATGTATAAACCCAACATAACTTCACATATCATGATAATGATACCAAACATATCATCATCTTTTATCATCTGTCGCTTTGCCTCTCTATTTTCTACTCTCCTCCATATCTTATACTCCTATGTGACGCCGTTCTGTCGCAAACAGCGTAATTGAATGTTAACTTTAGTCTCGTTGAAAGATTGCATTGTCAAATGCAACAAACGTATCATGTCAGCGTTTCAGGCTCATCTTGTCTTCCTTGGGGCATATCATTATTATAATGCACAGTAAAAAGAGACCTGGTAACGCTGTCATGATTGCTTATAAATCGTCAGCTATTTTTCCGCTATTCTTACACGTTTTTTTATGCATGTCAATTATGGCTTAATATTATTAGCATCTTCTCATTGCAAATTAATGTTTACATGTCTATGAACATACCATTGAGTGTTGAACACCCACGAAAACGTGTCCTGATAGAAAAAACATTCATGCGGATATTCTATTTTTCAAAACGCTTCTTAAATGTCTCTTGATTGTCTTAACATGCTGCTGGATCTCTATAGTCTTATTACGATCAGGTGATATTCATCAAAACCCAGGGCCTACTTCGCTTGATCAATCTCTTAATACAGAGGCAAACAGTTCTTCATCCATTTCCAATGCTTCAGCAACAAACAAATTAAGTTTTGTTCATTACAACATTCAAATTCTTATGCAAAAACTAGATGTTCTTTACACAGGTCTATGTGAATATGATATAAATGGTTTTACTGAAACATGGTTAAATAGTTCTATTCCATCGACCGATGTCCTCTTTGAAGGCTTCCACAAGCCAATCCGCAAGGATCGCAATATACGTTAATGAAAATATTGCTTTCAAACGAAGACACGATCTCGAAATAAATAATGTTGAATGTATATGGATTGAAGTTTTCTCCTCAAAACATAAATCCATTCTTTTTGGCGTGTTTTACAGACCGCCTAGTGCGGATAGATTGTATATGCAATATATCGAAGATTCTATAGGACTAGCCAGAGAAACACGAATAAATGATATAATTATTACAGGTGATTTTAATATGAACGCTCTTGCCGAATTATCGGCACGTAAAATTAATGATTTATGTCTACAATACGACTTAACGCAACTTATTCATGAGCCAACTAATTTTACTGAACAAACATCTTCAATTATTGATCTAATATTTGTGAGTAATACGAATACTGTATTACTTTCTGGAACAGGCGAACCATTTTAAGACCTATCTATTCGGTACCACTGCCCTGTTTTTGTCACATTAAAATTTACAAAACCCATAAGTAAAACCTTTTATCGACATATCTTGCGTTACGACATTGGGGACTATTCAAAACTAAGACAATTTATGACAAACACTAGTTGGGATCTTGTTAAATGTGATAATGTTGATATTTATGCAGAAAATATTACCAAAACAATTGTAGAAATTGCAGGATCGTGTATTCCAAACAAAAATGTTTGTATACGTTCTCGTGATCTGCCCTGGCTAAATAATAACATAAAGAAAAAGATTCGACAACGAAAACGTTTATACCGAAAAGCTAAACAATTAAATAGTAATACTCATTGGTCAAATTTTTGTCGTGTCAGGAATGATGTCGTATAACTTTTACGTAATTCAAAAATCGAATATTTTAACAATATTGCACGTAAACTAAAGTCATCCGACCTTTGCGCTAAAGACTGGTGGAAAACACTTCGAACATTTATTCCTACCAACACAAGTTCTTCAATTCCTCTTCTTCTTGATGAACAAACACGTAACTTTGTAGCAAATAACTCATGTAAAGCTGATATGCTAAACAGGTATTTCGCAAGCCAATGTTCAATTGACGAAAGCAATCACGATCTTCCACCTATGAGCAATTCAAACGATAACAGTCTTCAGTATATTCATATTACACAGGAAGAAGTCATTGACTCAATCAAATGTCTCAAGCTAGGTAAAGCATCCGGTCCTGATGGAATTGATAATCGAATCCTAAAAGAAGCCATGCATCAATTAAGCTACCCATTGTGTGATCTGTTTAACTCTTGTCTTAATACTCAAAAAATGCCTTCTTGTTGGAAAATTGCTAATGTCTGTCCGATTTTTAAAAAGGGTGATCCATCTCTAGCGTCTAATTATCGACCTATATCATTGCTAAATACTATTGAGAAGGTCTTTGAGAGAATATTACATAAACACATTTTTAACTTTCTACGTGCAAATTCATTTTTTGCGCCCACGCAGTCTGGCTTCTTGCCTGGTGATTCCACAGTTAATCAGCTAACATATATTTACAATACATTTTGTAGAGCCCTAGACAATGGCCTTGAGGTCAGAGTTGTATTTTTTGATATTAGTAAAGCTTTTGATAAAGTATGGCACAGAGGTGTATTATATAAATTACAACAAGCAGGCATTCGAGGTAATCTATTATCATTTTTATCTAATTATCTTACTGATCGTAAACAAAAAGTAATCATACCGGGAGCGCATTCAAGTCCTATGGAAATTCTCGCCGGTGTCCCCCAAGGCTCTATTCTAGGCCCACTTATGTTTTTAGTATATATTAATGATATTATCGCCGACATTCAAGCGCATATACATTTGTTTGCTGATGATACCAGTCTTTTCATGGTCGTAAATTCGCCAAATGAAACTGCAGCCGTATTGCAAGCAGATATTGATAAAATTTCCAGCTGGGCTGATAAATGGTTAGTTTCTTTTAGCCCCTCAAAGTCCGAATCCATGCTTATATCTCGAAAAATTAAAAAACCATCGCATCCATCACTGACTATGACAAACATTATTATACCGAGTGTAAATGTTCACAAGCATTTAGGCGTACTTATGTCCAATGACTGTACTTGGCATGCGCATATATCTTTTATAAAGGAAAATGCATGGAAACGAGTTCATATAATGCGTCGTTTAAAAATGATGCTTGATCGAAAATCCCTAGAGAAAATATACTTTTCGTTTATTAGACCACTTCTTGAGTATTCAGATGTTGTTTTTGATAATTGCACGCAATATGAAAAAGACGAACTAGAAAAAATCGAAACCGAAGCCGCGAGAATAACATCTGGATGCACACGTTTAGTCTCATTATAAGTTCTTTATAATGAGCTAGGGTGGGCATCTATTAGTCAATGAAGACGTAAACATAAATTAATATTATAA
>VMBQ01008280.1:27457-39081 GCA_007657795.1 Dreissena rostriformis
GACGCAGCAGCCATTTTAGGTTTCTTTAAAACGTCATTTTCGTTAACGAACGGTCCGTACAATGATCAAGACCAATCTGTTTTCAGAAACGTTTGAAATGTGCGTATTCTGACTTGATATTTCTTCAATCATGTATGTTTATTGAACACCTACAACTATTGTGTGAATGTGTACGGTACACCAAATAGTCCATACTATGTTGAAACGAGTTTGATACCAAATGTGTTCAGGAAAAGATCGAAAGCGAAAGACGATAATGCTGAACCCTGCACATTTTGTCAATCTTCACTCCTTTCCATTGCTGTTACTATAGGCTGGTCACAGAATTATATTGAATGGCATTAAAAATTTAAACCACGTTTTGAATAGAAAAATGAAACATCAATAGATTAGGATTTAAATAAAAATTGCAATAATAACTCTCAAACAAACATTGGAATTGTCAGTTATTCGAAATAACATCAAACTTAACTTGCGTTTTATGCTACTCCGTTTAAAAAGAACCCATGCCTTTTTTATTCTTGAACTTCCCTGTTTAGCAAGAAATTTATCCATACATAGGTGTACATATACCAGCCAAAGCAACCACGTGACCTTGGTCGGCAGCGTCAGTCATCCGTGTACATGTCTGCGTCGGAGGACAACGCGCAGAACGGAAGTAGCGCGTACGACTACATTGACACCGGAATTAAGGTAGCTATTATATACATAGAAACAAATAATTTTGTGCGAATGTAAACCATATTATCGTCGCAAGACCAGTGCAAACCGGCGTATACCCCATTAACTCCAAAAGCAGCAGCAGTTTCGCGTGTACAGTACAAAAAAACACACACTATTTTACTGATTTCAGTGCGCATTTGTATTTGTTACGATTATATATCCATAACAAATCAATTTCTGGAAAGTATCTATTCAATATTTGGGTACTGGGCCTTTAACAATGTTTCAAACGGCTGTCATTGTCGTTTTCCCTTTCAGTATCAAATCCGCCAACCAAACGTCAGCATCAGAACCATTCGCATATGAGATAGAACATTCAGCGAAAACAGTATGATTTAAAACATGAACGGCATAATAACTGACAATTATACGAAACTGCATTGACCTTTTTATGGGTTGAAGCATTTTATTACTTTTAAATTCAAAAGATTTGTTATGGCATAAGTGATAAAAAGTGGTAACTCGAAACAACCTTGACCTTTATTAAGGGTTAAATATAATTCATATTGGATATGTTATTAATACTTGTTTATTCAAATGTATTATTAATGCTTTTCGTTTGCGTGTATTTCTATGCACTAAATATATATTGTTGTTACTATTGCTCATTATGTATGTACATTTTATACATTTTCCTCATTTATTGCACAATTATGACGAGAGTGTTTGAGAACATTTAATCAAATGAAGTCACAGCCGGGATCGAAACTCGGCCATACATTCGGGCACTAGGTCATATTAAAGACAAGGCTTGTGAACACTCTAGAGGGCATACGTATTGCCCAAATCTTTATGAAACTTGGTGAGAATATGTGTCCATAGGATATCAACGCCAAGTTGGAAACTGGGTAACGTGGAATCACAATTTAAGAAAATCCTTGTGAACACAAACCCAAACCCAAGGGCAAAATAATTTGTTACTTTGCATGAAAATTGCTGAAAAAATTTGTCCCGATGATATCTGTGCTGATTTCATAACTGGGTCACATGCTTTTAGAAACTAAGTCACTGGTTAAAATTAATTAAAAAAAACTTGCAAACACTATTATAATAGAGGCCGCATGTTTTGCCCAATCTTCATTAAACTTGATCAGAATATGTTGTACAAATGTTTTGGCTGAGTTCGACATTGGTTCTAATCAGTTGAAAAACATATCCGTAAACACTCTTTATGCCACATGTTTTGTCCAATCATCGTGAAACTTGCGGAGAATCTTTTTGTCTTATGATATCTTGTACTATTAATATTGAGTTCCAGTTCATTTAAACGCTTGATAAATGCGTGTACAAGTGCATGAACTTATATAACCTTATGCTTCTCACATATTTACAATGCAATTTAACGTTTGAACAAATTTGATTCCATGGCACTTAGTAGGAGCATTCGGTTTTTAAATGTGAAACAACAAATAAATTAAGGTAAACGTTGTGAAACAACAAAGGAACCAATGAAAATGTTGTCAAACATCCAATAAATTCAGGAAAACGATGACCACACCATTGAAGGGTTGGCAAAGTTGGCTTAATTTTAATAACTTTATCACTCCTGATTCAATTCACAGAACTGTATTAAAAACAGTTTGTAACAGTGCCTTACGTTTTATGTACATTATAGACAGACAAACAGACAGACAGACAGACAGACAGACAGACAGACAGACATATTATTACAGGCTTATTTCTGTAAATACAATTGTATACATGGTTTTAACATGAGTCATTTAATAACATATAATAAAAGATAGTTTAGTTAAAAATATATACAATAAAATGTACAAAACCATTCAATTTGAGTTACAAGAGACAATGGACAGATTTAGCATATCATCATCATCATCATCATCATCATCAATCCTTTGATCGGTTTGGCCGTTGGGGGGAAATGAGGAACGATGATACAGAAATCCTCCTGCAATCAGGTCTGCTGTGTGCTGTGTGCTGCTGAGAGTAATTTATCCATGGGAAGGGATGTTCACTCTTTTACATTGTCCATCCAGTTTTTTCTCTGATGGCCTCGACGTCTGCCTCCCTCTAGCGTGCCCTGGAGAACAGTCTTGCACAGCCAGTCGTGTCCAAACCAAGCCAGCTTTCGTCGTTTGACGGTCACCAGTAGGGGCTGTTGTGGACCAACACGCGTTGCACTCATGTCCCAGATGGACTTGTTGGTCTTGTGCACCGTGTAGGAGATGCGGAGCAGTTTTCGGAGACATTTATGTTAAAATGCCTGTATCCTGCTCTATGTGTCCACGTGAAGCGTACAGGTCGCGCAGCCGTAGAGTAGGATGAAGACTTCGAGGGACTTGTAGAGCCTGTACTTGGTGGAGAAGCTAATGGAACTGTTTGTCCACAACCTGGCGGTCTGACGGTCGCCATGGCCGAAGAGCAGGCTGGATTAAGAGCTGGACGGAGCACAATAGAACAGATCTTCAATTGCAGAATCATCATTGAGAAACACCTGCAACACCAACTTGAGCTCTTTCACAACTTCTGAATGTTTTCGACCGCGTGTGGCATGATGGCCTATGGAGTGTTATGAGAGGATTCAACATTGACGAAGGGCTGGTTAAAGTCATTCAAGAACTTTACGAAAACGCCAGCAGCGCAGTACTTCTCAACAGACAGCATGGGGACTTCTTCATGACATCCGTGGGCGTCCGTCAGAAATTCTGCTCTCTCTCCCGTCCTGTTCAACATTTTCATTGAGAAGATAAGGCAGGAGACTCTCCATGACCTCCACCCCTATATCTCCATCGGTGGAAGACCCATCTCCAACTTGAGATTCGCGGATGGCATTGACCTCATGGGTGGCACCAGCAGTGAACTTCAAGATCTCACCAACAAACTCTATGAAAGAGCAGGAGCATATGGGATGGAGGTCAGCACGGAGAAATCCAAGATCATAGTGAACAGCACGACCAACACCAGTGCAGACATCCCCATGAACGGCGAAAAGCTAGAAGTTTCCAGCTTCAAGTACTTGGGCGCAACCATGTCCAAGGATGGTACCAGAACAGCTGAGGTCCGAATAAGAATAAAAAGGTACAGATAGATAAAAGTGTAAAAGCATCATACATACAAACAGTTTTAACGATGTATTAAAATGCCATTGCAGGCTTTGGAAGTGTATTTAACAAAGGCTCATAAGCTTGGAATCCTTTTTGTGTTTAGTGTATCAAATCACACAAGTCCAAGAACTGTCATTAACTATGGGGTGGGTGCAAAATTAAAAACGCTGTTAGCGGAAAACATATGCACTTAAAGTGCATAAGTCCACCTAGTCCCCCCCCTGCCCCTCTCATAAAGTTGCTTTCACTGAAATCGGCCCATAAATCCGCGTATGTCAACTTTATGATTAAGGTTTAAGGTTCAAGCGTAATGATGGACATGTTTAAACAATTTTATCACTCTAGCACGTATTCTGTTCGAATAACGTGCTGTACAAATATTCGACGAAAGGACGGGACAAACACACGCAAGTACAACTATATCGCCCTTCACCGCTCGCAAAGTAGAAGCTTTTGCGAAGTTCACAAGAAGCGAATGCGTTATTGATATCTGACAATCCGTATAAGACGTTTTTTCCTGTAAGTATCAAAATATGTACAGTCCTAATTCGTTTTAACATAATTCATTATCTTTTGAAGTAAATGTATGTAAAAACTGGCGTTTGTAGACACGATTTTTGGAATTTAATTATACAATTTCAATAAAACTATAAAAAAACGACGACATAATAAATTGTATTTAACATGAATCATGCTGTTCTCATATGATTGTGTTCATAGACACGTTCGCAGCGAGTGTTTGATTGACGCACTGTTTTAGACATAATATTACATATAGAATAAAACATCACCGTGTCAATATTTACTGATAACGAAACACGTATATATAACTATATATAAACTCATTTAAGTGTTATTATAACACGTCGTTATAACACGTCGAACATCATTTTAATTAAAACAATGACCATTCAGCACTCTTAATCTGCTGCGAAGAGTTTACCCAGGCTTTTATCAGGAAATATTGTGAACAGTCTGCAAACCTTTCTCTTTGCATTGAATATGTATCTGTACTAATTGCCGAAACAATCGCCACTCCGCGAAAACATGCCAAACCAGCTCGAGGGAAAAGGTCGGCCCATTTTGTCCCATAAGCTTACCAAAAACAAAGCCGTCTTTAGACATGACCGTCCTGGAGGGAAGGACAAGTCGGTTAGGGTGCAGTGGGTGGGGGTATATGGTTAACGGTTTGACAAAGGCGTACCCAACTAGATGTCGCTCACTCAATCAATCAATCACTCAGCCACTCAATAACTCAATCACTCACTGTTTGTTCATTCATTCATGCAATCATTCATTCAATTAAATGGGTACTTCATCAATGGCTTATCGTCAGCGTGATTGTATAAGGGCTATCTAAATATTTGCAGTCGGTGTAAATGTAACATCGAAACCCGGACGATATTGAGGTTTTAAGTCAGACAATTTATCAGAAAACCGAAGTTATCAATTTTACAAATAATAACCAACGCCTTTTTAGGTATTCTGGTGCTCTATTTGTGACAGAGTTTCATATAGTAAAGAAATAGTTAGATTGTAATTGAAAAAATGGTGTTGTATATTATGGTTTATACACACCTTAATTGTGTAATGTATTTTAAAGTATTAAATGATACGTAAAAAAATACAATTTTCGACTAGGATTTCAAGGTTTGGATCGAATCAATATGATCAGTAAAACATTATGATGATGAACTATTTGTATCACTGAGTTCACATGCACGAATTCTAGTTTTTATCCTTAAAAATAGGAGCACAATATTGAGTGTTAAAACCAGTTGTTTTACACATTATGGTACATACAGGATGAAACATCATCGTGTCGATATGTTTTGATAACGAACCATGTTTGTATGTAAATCCATTGAAATCCATTTAAAACTTATTATTACATGACGACCAACAATCTTTTTTATTTAAACGAATTCTGAGAAATATATTATGCAGATCAGAATTCTTAATAGCATAATTATTATTTGCTTTTTTGTATTCAAAGTAAAAAACATAATTCGGCTTAACAAAGAGTTATAAACTGCTCATATATGGCGTTCTTATATGTAATGCAGTCAGTGTCTCAATCCCCATATTTTTTAACGATGGACCCAAAACTAGGTTTAACAGGATTGCTTGACATACTCGTTTGATGGGCTAGCCTAGCCGATCCAGGCCTAGCCGATCCAAGCCTCGCCGATCCAAGCATCGCCGATCCAAGCATCGCCGATACAACCCTATCCGATCCAAGCCTATCCGATCCGAACATCGCCGATCCAAACCTAGCCGATCCAAGCCTAGCCGATCCAAGCTGCCCCGATCCAAGCCCCGCTGATTTTAGCCCCGCCGATCCAAGCCTATCCGATCCAAGCCTATCCGATCCAAGCCTCGCCGATCTTAGCCTCGCCGATCCAAACCTAGCCGATCCAAGCATAGCCGATCCAAGCATAGCCGATCCAAGCCTAGCCGATCCCAGCCTCGCCGTTCCAAGCCTCGCCGATACAAGCTTTGCCGATCCAAGCCTTGCCGATCCAAGCCTAACCGATCCAAGCGTAGACGATCCAAACATAGCCGATCCAAGCCTTGCCGATCCAAACATAGCCGATCAAAACATAGCCGATCCAAACATAGCCGATCCAAGACTAGCCCATCCAATTCTAGCCGATCTAAGCCTAAATTGCAAGTTTAAAGAACAATTTGAAAAGAACGCTATTGATTACAGATACTTTTATAATACAGTAGCTTTGTTTCAAATCTTGAATTACTTCAAAATTTCAATAAAGCAAAATAGTAATGCCCCATTCCGTTATTGGTTTTAAGCTTTTCTAACTGGAAGGACGCCACTTCAAAATTCAAAAGCACATAGCCCGGGGTATCATAAGGAAGCCGTTTAGAGACAAGTGACACTACTGCACGTCACCAAACGCATAGTTGAAATCATATCCAGCGCACACTCCTAATAGAAAGAAAACCTCACCCGGACATTGCCTTATCTGATTACGAAATGTGGTTTAGATAAATGTGTAAAATGAATAAAACAACAATAATGCAGATCAACACAATATTTTCCGTGTCAATGTTCTGTCTAAAGTGATTGCAAAGTTCGAGCTAAATTTTATTGTTCATTTAACTATGTATTATGCAGTTTTATATTGATGACAACTCATGCTTATTTTTTAGATCCATTATTACTCATCACCAGGCAACTTTCTATTCAAAGATATCAAGCCCAATCATGCCAATGGAAAGTTCCTTGACGTCGCATGATGTTTGACATGGTTGCCACGTGACGCAATAATGTCTGTACGTTTTCAGTTAATCGCTAAAACCAAATGTTAAATATTACCATGCACTAAGAAGCGTGGGTATACATCAACACTAACATTTCTATATACTGCAAACAGCTCATTCACAATAAACTTGAACGCATGTGATGCTTTACTCATCAATTTTTGTTCTTACATCACTGTTATTGAATACCGCAAAAAAAAACAACAGAAAGAATATTTTATAAAATAATTTTACCACCTTAAGTGAAGATTTGATCATGTAAATAATGCATCCAAAACAAATATGCAAGAAAGTCGTTCTTGAATACTACAAAACAAAACACTGCACATAAGTGAGATAAACGTTTGTTCATAATCTCGATGCTTGTCATTCGGTTAAAAATAAGCGATAAAATAAGTAGCCGCCTAGTTTGCTGTGGGGAAAGAATTAATCGTTCAAATACGAGTAGTTCAAACGACATGATTTCGTTATCCGCTTTTCAAACAGACGCCGACGCCTTAATAGTATGGTGTTCCATATGTGCCTTCAACCGCGCAAAGATATGACTGGTTCCGAGCACAGCTCTTCTCGCAGAGATATGACTGGTTCCGGGCATAGTACTCCGCGCAGATATAGGACTGGTTCCGGGCATAGCTCTTCGCGCAAAGATATGACTGGTTCCGAGCATAGCTCTCCGCGCAGAGATATGACTGGTTCCGAGCAAAGCTCTTCTCGCAGAGATATGACTGGTTCCGGGCATAGTACTTCGCGCAGAGATATGACTGGTTCCGGGCACAGTACTTCGCGCAGAGATATGACTGGTTCCGGGAATAGTACTTCGCGCAGAGTTATGACTGGTTCCGGGCATAGTACTTCGCGCAGATATTTGACTGGTTCCGGGCATAGTACTTCGCGCAGAGATATGACTGGTTCCGTGCATAGTACTTCGCGCAGAGATATGACAGGTTCCGACAATAGCTCTCCGCGCAGAGATATGACTGGTTCCGAGCAAAGCTCTCCGCGCAGAGATAGGACTGGTTCCGACAATAGCTCTCCGCGCAGAGATATGACTGGTACCGAGCATAGCTCTCCGCGCAGAGATAGGACTGGTTCCGAGCATAGCTCTCCGCGCAGAGATATGACAGGTTCCGACAACAGCTCTCCACGCAGAGATATGACTGGTTCCGACAATAGCTCTCCGCGCAGAGATGTGACTGGTTCCGAGCATAGCTCTCCGCGCAGAGATAGGACTGGTTCCGAGCATAGCTCTCTGCGCAGAGATATGACTGGTTCCGACCATAGCTCTCCGCGCAGAGATATGACTGGTTCCGAGCATAGCTCTCCGCGCAGAGATAGGACTGGTTCCGAGCATAGCTCTCCGCGCAGAGATATGACAGGTTCCGACAATAGCTCTCCGCGCAGAGATAGGACTGGTTCCGAGCATAGCTCTCCGCGCAGCGATTTTTTGAGAATTGTTGGCAAATTATTTATTTACAAATTGAGGGTAGGCAGTCTAAAATAATTGTGTAAGTCGTTTACAATGTCTTTAAACCTTGCAGTGATTTGCATAAACGTTACAAATTTACAACAATATGAACAATATGAACAAATTCATGAATTCGCCTCATTAGTCCGTATTTTGTTAAAGTGCTCTAATATCATCTTAAAAAAAAAAAAAAAAAAAATAAAAAAAAAATATAACAATATAAAGTTAGGCATATGAGAAGTGTTGATAAAGCGTAAGATATAAAACTACCCACATGGACTACCGTACACATGAGAAATCAATGTTGATAACAAAATGTTATATTTTTATTCGATTTCTGACGTTGGAAAAGTATTACATCAAAAAGTAAGTGACTACGTACAATTTTACAATAACACTGTTATCCTTTACAACATTTATTCATAAAAAGCATTGTTTTTTTTTTTGTTTTTTTTCATGTACTTATATCTTGGACGTATTATTAGGAACATTAAATACTGCATTACGGTAAGTTGTATTTCCGTTAAGTTATAAAATCATAACGTTTGTAGACTATTATTTAACCTTTGCGAAAAAAAAAACAATTTGTTAATTCTAACTATATGTTTTCTATGTATGATTTGTTAATGTTTCGCGTTTCTGTAAATAAAAATAAAAATATCTACAAATGCAATATTCTTGTTTGCCAAAGAAATTTCAAAAATGGGATGAAAATTTCTGTCGGGTCGGGTCTGGTATTTTCATGTCAGGTCGGGTATAAATATTAAAAAGTCAATTGAAATGGATTTTTACTGGAAACAAACTAATATCTTGAGCCTGTGCAAATCAAATTTAGATTTAATAACTTAAAACAAGATTACTAAAGTGTATTATAAAATATTTTTTTAACATGTTTGATAGGAGAACATGCATAATAATTGGTCTTTTCATAAACTATTTTGAAGATTTCTTAGCCACGTGTAAACGAACGCAGTTGACAGAGAAATTCAGACACTTTTATTCGACGACGACGACGACGACGACGACGACGACGACGACGACGACGACGACGAGGATCATTTTGTAATAACAATTAAGATTAAATTCAACGGGCGTACTGTTAAAATGGCTATGTTAAAGTGCCTTATATTATATGTACATGCATAAGTAGAGATGTGTCACAAAGAAGGAGTTTGCGAGCAGTTATTTTGTGTGACAAGCGGCACGTGTCCAAAAAAAACACTCTGATGTCGGAATACATCAGCACCAAAAAACTGCACACGTTTTTTTTCCATGCTCATGAACATGACTATAAACACAGTTATATGTATCAAGTAACGTTCCCTGCTCTCATCCCGAGCCCCCATAAACGTCACTGAAATCGGCCCTAACGCCGACGATGTTCGAAAAAGAACTGCATCGAATAACATATAAGAGGTGAAAACGTGCGTGTCAACGCGTTGATAAAAAACGGAACGCAATTTAATCACTATATCAGTTATACGTTTCGAGTAACGTGCGATACAACAATCCAACGGACGGACAAACGGGATGGACGCACACGGGTTAATCTATATCGCCGTCCACCCCTAGGAAAGTGGTGACATATACAAAGTTCACAAGAACTGAAGACGTGATTGATGTGAGGAAATCCGTATAAGGTTGTTTGTTCTGTGAATACTAACATATTAACACAGTCTAAATTTATAGCCAAGATTTTTGGTATATGAGTATGCACTCGTAATAAAATACAACCGGATGACAATATCAATTTAGTTAAATATAAATCATGTTTGTCTAATATCACTGTGTTCAAAGAGACATTCGGAACGGTCGTATGATGAAACACTTTCGCGAATGCTTTCTGCTGACAGTTTAATTTCAGATCAGGATTTATAGTTTTAAATCGAATCAATATGATGAGTCGAACATTTCAATGGTGAATTGTGTGTGATAAAAATACGGAAAGCTGTTTTTGGTAATACATTTAGTGAGCGGAAAATTACCATGATATTTTTATAAGCGATAACATATGGCAGAGCTGGGCCTGACGTCTATAATCGTACCGCTGCGGATTTAACGGCCCGATGGCATTTTCCCGATGACCATTATACGGCGGGGGTTGATTATTAGCGTCCGGCCCAGCTTTGAAACCGATAATGCGGGTATTTTCGGGTACCCGCTGTGTTTTTTTTTAATGAAATTAAACAGTATTAGTTATTTTTTTGGTTCTCAAAATTTTCTTGTGCAATATTTTTCAGGTGGATTACATGTGCATCCGGATAGCAGTGTTATTACTGACTGGTACTGTTCACGTGCTCAGTATTTTACACATTATGATGAATTATACATACAGTATACACTATTTACACACTAAAAACAGTAAACACTATTGGTCAAACAGAAATATTTAAGGAATAATAAGACGCTTAAAATATGCAACATTATGTAAGTGTATGATGTATAAATGTACAAGTACTGCTTCAGTAAATAATACATATCATCGTCGGTGGTTCACCTACTTTATATTCACATAGCTCAACAGGAAATATATATATTGCAGTAATGACGGAAAACACGGTTAAATCGTTAAACAACGGTGATGTATGCGTGTGTTCAACAGTGTCGACAAAAGGTATAAATAAAGGTTTTACAACTTTTAATAGAAAGTCCAGATTTAGTCTACATAATGTGCTTTGATTCTGATTGAAGATTGTGACATACCAAACATATTATTATGTGTCGTAATAAATGTTGTATTTTTGTATCAAGTTTCAAAGTTATGGTAGACATAATTTTACTATAAAAAAATATACATCAACAGCCTCACCAACAGAATCCACAACATCCGCTTCAATAATAACGCCAACATCAACAGCCGTACCAATCACAACAACCGGACCAACCACAACCTCCGGACCAATAAAAACAGCTGGACTAATCACAACACCAGAACCAGTAACAAAAACCGCACCAGTAACAACAACCAGACCAAACACAACAACCGGACCAAACACAACATCCGCACCAGTAACTACAACCGGACCAAACACAACAACCGGACCAAACACAACAACCGCACCAGTAACAACAACCGGACCAAACACAAC
>VMBQ01008281.1:4154-18409 GCA_007657795.1 Dreissena rostriformis
AGTTACATAACTTTGCCAGCACAGTCCCTTATGATAGTTAGTAAGTGTTGCAAGTATGAAAGCAATAGCTTTGATACTTTAGGAATAAAGTGGACCGAAACACAAACCTTAACCAAATTTTCAATTTTCTAAGTATAAAAAGGGCACATAATTCTGCCAAAATGCCAGCCAGAGTTATCTAACTTTGCCTGTCCAGTCCCCTCATAATAGTTAGTAAGTGTACCAAGTTTGAATGCAATAGCTTTGATACTTTATGAGAAAAGTGGACCTAAACACAAAACTTAACCGGACGCAGACGCAGACGCTCAGGTGATGACAATAGCTCATATTTTTTTCTCAAAAAATAGATGAGCTAAAAACGTGTCCTAAGATCATTTGATAATACAGGAACTTGATACACAAACAACTTTTCTTATCATCATTTTACAGTGGCAGCCGACTGTGGATACATACACTATTGAGTTGGTCAAATCTCCCGACTTCACTGCCACCAGTAGGGCCCCGTGGTCCGCGAGGTTGAACAGGTGCTTCCCTAGCAACACCTGCAACATATTCATGTGCGTAAAGTATTGTCCCAGATTAGCCTGTGCATTCTGCCCAGGCTTATCAGGAACAACACTTTCGGCTTAAACTGGATTTTGGTTTCCAAGAGACTTACTTTAAACAAAACATTCCATACAAGCAGAAAGTGCCATCCCTGATAAGTCTTTGCGGACTGCACAGGCTAACCTTTTCAGTGCTGGAACCGGATTTTGAAGGCCTTTGCAAACAGTTTGGATCCAGATGAGACGCCACAGAACGCGGCGTCTCATCAGGATCCAAACTGTTTGCTATTCTGATAGTATTCTTTGAAAAAAAATCAAAGAAAATGCTCATATTAGAAATTCAGCAGACGACATTTTAGCAGAAGACAAATTTCCCAGCATGATAAGGGCTAATCTGGGATGACACTTTCTGCACATGCATTAAGCCCCTATTTCCCAGAATGAGGGTCATATTATTAGTGCAACAAATATAGATGATATTTTCTGAATTAAGAGTATGATCATATTATCTTTTCATTATTGTTATTAAAATATATCTCTGGTTGAGAAACCATACGACCAAATGTTCTGTACAAGTAAAACTTGTACAAGATAAACTTGTACAGAACATTTGTTTGTATGATATCTTAACCTTAGTTTCATAAAGATTGGACACAAAATGTGACTTTAACAAGAGTGTTCACAAGCTTGTTATTTCATTTGACCTAGTTTTCCTATTTTTGAACTCGCGTTACCAAATTTCGAACTCAGCCAAGATATAATTGGCACAAATGTTCTGAGAAAGTTTCATCAAGATTGGACAATACATGTGGTCTCTAGTCTAGAGTGTTCACAAGGTAAATGTTGAAGATGCATGACGCATGATTCTTGACAATTGTGTCGTGTTCTGAGAAAACTGGGCAAAATGCTTGTGCGTAAATTGTTATCCAAGATTAGCCTGTGCAGTCTGCAGAGGCTAATCAGGGACGACAATTTCCGCTTTAATGGAATTTTTCGTTTAAATGATGTCTCTTCTTAGCAAAAATCCAGTTTAGGCGGAAGGTGTCGTCCCGGATTAGCCTGTGCGGACTGCACAGGCTAATCTGGGATGACACTTTACGCACAAGCATTTTGCCCAGTTTTCTCAGAACATGCCACAAATGACAGACAAAAGGCGATAACAAAAGCTCGCATTGAGCAGGTTGTGCTCAAGTGAGTAAAAAGTACACCCTTTCATGAGAAAATATTGTGACTTAAAAAAGGTCATATCAAATCAATAAATTATTTTGCTTTGTTTTAAACAAACCGAGACTACATTTCCTTGAGCTAAATTTGTTGTGCTGCTTAAATAAAGACTTAAGATGCAAAAGTTTGAACAAAATATGACTTAATTATTATCAGTCTTTACCTGATGCCACGAGAGACCAGCGTCTGTTGAAAGGAAGATCCCAACAGCTTCATCTACATGGATCTTTGAGCCGACATTTCCGGACCCGATTATGATGCCCGGAGCAGAGTCGGAGGAAACTAATGGCGTAGTTCTACTGCCCGCATACAGACGGTCAAACAACTGAGTGAGATGGAGGGAGCAGTTGTTATTCTGAAGAAAAAAACATGCAAACAATGTTTTAATGTTAATAAAGCATGGTACATGTAATAATGATATAGGATGTATTTAGCCATTAACCTAAGCTACACAGTTGATTGCCACTAATGTTTTTACTTCGTCTTCAATTTTGTACAAAGAATACTCATGGAATGGGCATCATGGGTCAGAAGTGGATGAGTGTATATAATAAAAGTAATATTTTTTTTATGATACTGAAATATGCAATTCTGAATTTAGCTTGCTCATACACACAGTTTTCTGTTAGACGGGGTTGTCTATTCAACCCTTTCAGCGCTGGAACCGGATTTTGAAGGCCTTTGCAAACAGTTTGGATCCAGATGAGACGCCACAGAATGTGGCGTCTCATCAGGATCCAAACTGTTTGCTATAACAGTTTGGATCCAGATGAGACGCCACAGAATGTGGCGTCTCATCAGGATCCAAACTGTTTGCTATTCTGATAGTGGTCTTATCAAAAATCAAAGAAAATGCGAATTTTAGAAATTCAGCAGACGACATTTTAGCAGACAACAAATTTCCCAGCATGCAAAGGGTTAATTAGCCTACAGCATATTTAAATTATGATGGAATTCTGGATGAAGCCTAATTGAAAAGTACCAACAATTATAAAGAGGTTATTTTTGGAGGGTTTCAAGGCCCTAGTCACCAACTCATTTTTAAACTTTAAATAAAATTTAAATAAAGAATATTTGTGAAACTGTAATGAACTAAAACAACACAAGAGTTCCGCGGTCGGAGATGACCGCATTGAAGCCGGATTTTTGATTTAAATGACAGGAAAGTACCTTTCGTGTTTTTGTCAATGCAATACTTAAATTACTGAAATATTGTTCAAAGGTCAAAATGAAATGTAAGTACTTTTCAAGGCATGAGCAAACCTTGTGTTATGTTTTGAATGCATGCATATACATGAACAACAATAACATTTAAGGTCACAAATATGAACTTGAATTGACAATTAGGAAAGTTTGATCTCAATTTTTTTATTAGCAAATTAGTAACATATTGTTTGAAGTTTCCATCAATTTCATTATCAAATGTAAGAAAATAAACTTAGATGAAATAATACTATTTATTGTTTTGCTTTCACATACCTACACAGAAATCCAGACAGCCTTATGATCACTCCAAAAGGTTTCTATCACACCAGTTCTAGCAGATAGATTNGTGTATATAATAAAAGTAATATTTTATTATGATACTGAAATATGCAGTTCTGAATTTAGCTTGCTCATACTCACACTTTTCTGTTAGACGGGGTTGTCTATTTAACCCTTTCAGTGCTGGAACCGGATTTTGAAGGCCTTTGCAAACAGTTTGGCTCCAGATGAGACGCCACAGAACGTGGCGTCTCATCAGGATCCAAACTGTTTGCTATTCTGATAGTGGTCTTATCAAAAATCAAAGAAAATGCGAATTTTAGAAATTCAGCAGACGACATTTTAGCAGACGACAAATTTCCCAGCATGCAAAGGGTTAAATAGCCTACAGCATATTTAAATTATGATGGAATTCTGGGTGAAGCCTAATTGAAAAGTACCAACAATTATAAAGAGGTTATTTTTGGAGGGTTTCTAGGCCCTAGTCACCAACTCATTTTTAAACTTTAAATAAAATTTAAATAAAGAATATTTGTGAAACTGTAATGAACTTAAACAACATAAAAATGAAGTCCAGCATGGCAGTTAACACCTATTTATATGTTATTGTTTGTTTAGTTATTCTTAAGTCTAAGTAAGAATGGGTTTATGACTATGGGAACAGTTAATTTCCACAGAATTGTTCAAATGCTCTTGAATAAATTAACATATTCATCATGAACAGCATTTTGTTCTGAACTTAAAATTCAGTCCAAACTGAAATTCTTACAAAAGCTCTTTAGGGTCCATGTTTGTACCATTTCTTGCTCTCACAGGGCCTAGGTATGTAACAGAGGCTGGAAACAAGCCTAAGCCCTGGGTTTTTGGATTGCAACATGTAGCAGTGCTTTTTTTCACCTAAAGGGGAATGGTGGCGGGGCCAGTAAAAAGGGGAAAAAAGTGTTGTTTTTTAGAAAAAGGGGAAAATTAAAAAATCACACTTTTATATTTTATGATATTTATTATATGAATACACATGGATGTATGCAGCGGTTTTCTTGCTATGTAAAAAAAAGGCCATAAATGATAAAACGGACCAGATCCCAAACCTTAATTGTTAAAAAAAAAAAAAAATAAAAAAATTGTAAATTCTGGTGCGGATTTTTTTTTTTATTAAATAGGGGAAAAATATAAACTCTTTCTTGAGGTGAATGGGGCCGAATATCGGCCCAAAAACTGGCATAAAAAAAAACACTGTGTAGGGAAACTTGCAAAGAGTAAATATATTTTTTAGAAAATGTGCATGATATAAGAAAAATATTTTGTGGTGATGATGGGCTATATATTTGTTAAAAATATTATACTAGCTAAACAAGTTTATATGCAAATTTAAGTTAACTTGGTAAAAAGGGATGCTAATATGGATATTGGTGCATATTGTATAAACAAGGGATTTTAAAGGGAGGTGAAATGTATGTATACTTAGCATGCAACAATTTTTAATGTTGTATGGGGCATTTTATAATATCATCCTCGTGAGGAGCTAAAAATAGAACAAAGAAAAACTGGAATTGAGCCAAAGTCAACCTTTAAATTGACCTTAAGCATCCAAAGATGCTAACATATAGGGTAACTCAACCTTGAGTCGATTTTGCCCTTGGATCTTAGAAGTTTGTACAGATAAGTTTTGTTTGACATGATTTGATACTTTGTAACACACATTTTACCCTTGGTACTCAAAAATGATAAAAGTTTTAAATAAAATGTTATCAAATATTTTCTTATGCTGAAATTGGATATGTTACAATAATGTACAACACCTCTACTCACCAAGGTGCAATTAACATTCTGGCCATAAGAGTTGATCTGTGGGGCTTCAATCAGCTGCCATTCCCCGCCCGCGTCGTACGTTATCAGCGTCCTCTGGTGGTCATGACTCAGGGTCTTGTCGATGAGCTGGGTGGCGATGTACACGCCCCTCATGCCTTCCACCTTGTGGAGGTCTGCAAACGGCTCGTCCATGTATATCCTGGAAACAACATGACAACCTAATTAAATTATAACCACCAAAATTAATTACTTATCGGGAATGAAATGTTAAACCATTTCGGTAAAACAAAACGTTTTAAGGAACCTACAAAATAATGTGCAAAAAAAAAGCAACTGGTAATATGAGTTACACTGCTTCTCAGTGAAAAGTATTATGTATAAAGTATGATAAATAGAGATACTGGGATTCGAAACTGAACTATTTTACTTATCACTTCATATGCATATTTTCAAATATTAAAAAATGGTTTAGATTCGGACACGTGTTTCAAGTATGAACATCATTTGTTGTAAATATAAATATATTAACAATCAATCTATACACTAGAATCAGGTAAAACTTTCAGATTATTGGTCTTATCTTTAGAGTATGGACCTGGATATTGCATCTCATTATGGTGAAAAATATGGCAAAAAGAAGAACAAAAACAAGTTAATTTACAATACATCAATCTAACGCACATTTAAGGTTGCCGAGGTGTGATGGATATGGTTTCCCCCTAGCGACCAGGAGGTCAAGGTTTGATCCCCACTGTGAAAGCTTTCTTAAGATCTCCCCCAAAGACACCAAGTACCAGGAAACGGACTCGAGAGCGTTTAAATACGCTTGAGGCTTTCAATAAATAAATAGGTTCAAACTAAACTTACGCACATTGTGGGGGGATATAAAAACCCAAAATACATGTACATACCTGAGCCAGCTGTCCTTGTTGGATCCGTTAGGGTGGAAGTAGAGGATATCATCCAGGGACAGGCTGAACTGGGTGCCATTCACGTCAGACACGTACAGGTGGGTGGAGCCCTCCCCATGGTTCACACATAGGAATATCTGGTCCTCCGTCGTGTCTGCTACGTAGTAATCCTGGAACACAAAGTAAGAATTCACAGGGGTAAGATACATGACGATTGTAAATCAGCTTTGCTCTGGGAAAACGGGGCTTGATTCATGTGCGTAAAGTGTTGTCCCAGATAAGACTGGATTTTCGCTGAGAAGAGGCTTCCATTCAAAGAAAAATACCATATAAGCAGAAAGTTTCGTCCCTGATTATAGCCTGTGCAGACTGAACAGGCTCATCAGGGGCGACACTAAATGCACATTCATTAAGCCCCGTTTTCCCACAATGAGACTCAAATCATTGTAAATTATTATGTCTAAGGATCAGTTATCTCTATCTTTGTTATATAAATATTATTAAATCAGGTGTTGATATAAACTGAAATATTTATTATTTCATTTTATATTCATACACAGGAATACGTGGTCGATTGCCATGTATGTGGGAATTACAAAATGGTACATATTATTTCTTGTTTTTTTTTCTTTTAAAGAAGGTATATGTAAGGTGCAAGTTGTTTTTACCGGTACATGTACATATAATGATGTATTTATGAAGACTTTAGATATGTAGTTGTATGCAACACAACACTTGCATAACTTTATTTTAATTGTATTCTTTGTTATAATTATCAAGAATGGTTAAGCATTGTTAGCTTGAATTTATTTAAGCTGGGTTCCCACTGCCGATCAGATCAACTCGATCAAGCCCGACCAAGCGGTCGGGTACTGGTCTGGTTCGGTCGGCATGAGTGGTCGGTGGCGGTCGGGTAGGTCGGCATTGGTCGGGCTTCCTTCCCCATATTTTTTGACATGTCAAAAAATATCGAGTAGCGGTCGAGTAGGAAATCGATCAAGAAGCGCTCAGGAAGTGGTCGTGTATAAGTCAAGTAGAAGATCAAGTTGGTCGTGAAGCAATCGTGTGGCGATCGGATTGACATCTTTTACACGATCTGTACCCGATCTATACCCAAGTTATTTTAGATCGCAACACGATCCACTCGACCTCTATTCAATTTGATGTACAGATTTACTAGACTGCTATCCGACGGCTACTCGACTGTACACGATCACTTCCCGATTGCCATTCGACCATACACGAGCTCATGTCACTTAAACAAAACTCACATGCAAAACGTCGTGCTTGTCTCTCATCACCATCTTAGAATCGGACGAGTAAACATCCAAAGATGCCAAGAAAGGGCAAAAAGGCGACTGATACTGCTAAAACTAGTGGTTAATGTACAGTCGCTGAGACTGAAGTAACTGTATCCCCACAGTAAGAGAGGAATGATCCACCTACACCTCCAATTGAGCTAGTGGAAAAACACCCTTATTTTCCCGACAATGAGGTACAAAAATGTTTTGTTTTTCTTCTTTTTCTCTACGATATTATACAATAAACCTGACATAACACTTATTTTGTTTGTTAAGTAATTCGAAAATTATTGTCATACATTTATTTATACTGTTAAATGGTTTGTCATGTACAAATGTATTCATACAGTTAGTATACGGCTATATTTGTTCGACAGTCAAGGCTCAAAGGGCCTTTTTTACAAAAAAAACATGAATGGTAATTTTAATTGATATTCATAAGTGTTCTTTTTATTTTGGCAGACTGAATTCAAACTCCAGAAAACATTACAACGTCACTCAAGACAAAGAGGAGACCTTGTTGCTTGGCTGCGAGAAAACTAAAAATATTCAAGCTGCTTTCTGGGAAAACTGGTTTTAATGCATGTGCATAAAAATCATTCTAGATTAGCCTGTGCAGTTCGCCCAGGCTAATCAGGGAAGACATTTTTAACTTTGATGACATTTTTTGTTTAAAGGGGTCACTTCTTAACAAATATCCCTGATGACACCTTACGCACATGCATTAAGCCCAGTTTTCCCAGAAAAAGGCTCGTTTGGAGCTTGCTTACCAGATTTTTCAGACTGTGATCAAACTGCGCCATCTGGAAATCCCCTCTGTAGTAGGACACAAAGAACTGGTGCGTGTCTTCTTTTGCCCCTAGCAACCGCTGAAAACAAATGACAATGTCTTAATGTTATGCATTACCAATTAAACTGAAAGTGTAGATTAATTTACTTTAAAATGGCATTGTAGTAGGGATAGTCATGTTGTTCTGGCATTTTTCTTAAGATTGAGCATGTGTGCCCATTTTGACCAAAGAAAGTTATTTCAAGGAATATGTTAATTAACAAATATATGTGGAATCCGAATGGCTGCCATACAGCATAACAAGCTTTCTGAAGAAATGAATACTAGTAGAATGCAATAAACATTTAAAAACTTTCTGAAAGGGGACACATTAGGTCCCAGGTGAGTGTCCTAAAGATGTGGACTTTTTACAAGGTTTTGAAAATGAAGATGTAAGTCCCTATGTTGCAAAGAAGTGAACTTGTAAAAAACAAGAGCTGTCTCCGAAGGATGACACATGTCCCCGAAGATGCTCTGATAATTGGAAGATGCTTTGATGGAAACATTAGGTTAAAACAGAATATTTGTCAGTTATTTATGATATCAGTACCATTACAAATGGGTTATATATTTGACAAATATTTTACATTTGGCCCATATATGTGATATTGACATGTGAGCTTCACACATCATCTTTTTTGACTAGTTATCAACTCTTGAGAATGAATTTGATAGCAACAATGGAAACTGTATCACTGAAGATTTTTCGATGATTCAAGGGCCGCAACTTAGAAGTGTCTTGTTCAAATTGGCTAATTATCGAACTTGACCTACATCTTATGACCTTACACATTTTCATGAAGTGTGGTGAAGATCTTATGACATTTACTCGAGTTATAGTGCGGAAACAAGAAAAAACGCAATTTTTCAATGATTCAAGGGCCGTAACTCAGAAGTGTCTGGGTCAAATTGGCTAATTATCAAACTTAACCTAGCTATTATTGCCTTTAACATTTTCATGAAGTATTGTGAAGATACAATGACAATTGCTGGAGTTACTGAGCGGAAACGAGAAAAAACACAATTTTTCAATGATTCAAGGGTCTTTACTCAGGGGTGTCTGGGTCAATTTTGCCGATTATTGAACTTGACCTCGATGTTATTGCCTTACACATTTTCATAAAGTATGGCAAAGATCCTATGACATTTGCTCAAATTATTGAGCGGAAACGAGAAAAAACACAATTTTACGATGATGCAAGGGACGTAACTCAGGAGTGTGTGGGTCAATTTGGCCGATTATCGAACTAGACCTAGATGTTATTGCCTTACAAGAATGGGTGAAAGTACAAAAAAAGAAAGAAACGGAAATCTTTTAGCTGGGGGCCGGAAACTCCTGAAGGATTGCAAAATGATCAGCAAATAGGAAGCTATCCTCAAATACAAGACCAACCGATTTACGATCGTCTGTATGTGTGTATGAAATTCAGAGTTTATTTACAGGTCGTCGCTGAGTCTTCACTACATTCATGTAGGATCGTC
This sequence comes from Dreissena rostriformis, assembly GCA_007657795.1. Classification (NCBI taxonomy): domain Eukaryota; kingdom Metazoa; phylum Mollusca; class Bivalvia; order Myida; family Dreissenidae; genus Dreissena; species Dreissena rostriformis. Next base: position 13,741 of record VMBQ01008281.1, read on the forward strand.
TGTCAATAACATGTATCTATTTACCCAACTAAAGCCGCCTAAAGGCGGAGCATCGTTGTGTTGGAAAATCAATATTTACCAATGAGAGCCCATGCTTTGAATGAGTAACAGCACTCGTGTGGCAGTCAATACATGTACCTGCATTAAAATCATTCAGATTTCACATGTCGTAATTCTCATTAGTGCGTGGTTTTGTGGCAGTTTGTTGGCTTAGTTATACCTACCACTCTAATCGAACCCTACGATGTACACCTCCACGATAAAATCGTGGCCAGTTTCTCAGAAAACTGATGATGGCAACCGGGAGTTATCCTCGTGGAAATTGTGCATTTCATGCGTAATATTGTCACAACACTTTGTAAACGTTTTGTTTTATTCTCAAATGAGCATAAGTAAATGTATAATCCCAAAAACACTTCCGAATTTTAATGACAGCCATCGCCATCTCCATTTTTTTCGCTTGCTTTTCAAGATCTTGTGTGTTGTATCCTACGGGTAAGAACTTCATTGTAAATTTGAACTTTGAACGCTAGCAGACGACGAGATAAACTGCCTGACAATGATAAACGCTTTGTTTGAATAATATAACTTTTTGGCAGTTATCGTTTAAGTTCGCTACAAAACGCGGGTCTCTTGTAGAAATCCGCAGAAGACCTTCCTACTTGGAACGGAGATTGACGAAAGAACTGATAAGGCGAATAATGCCCAGAGGGATAGAACGATTCACCAGACAATAGATCATGAATGGGAGCGTCAAATCTATTATAAGATATGGGTAAACAGAACAGAGGGAAACCAATTTATCAAACCTGGAATCGACCGTATTTTGTTTGTCGGCATTGCTGGACACATGGCCANAACGACCTCTGAGAAGCCAAAAAATACAGAATTCTGTAGTAATACGGAACACTTTCACCAATGCACACATTTTCATGAAGTTTGGTGAAGATCCTATGACATTTGCTCGAGTTATTGAGAGGAAACGAGAAAAAAAACAATTTTACGATGATTCAAGGGCCGTAACTCAGGAGTGTTTGGGTCAATTTGGCCAATTATCAAACTTGACCTAGATGTTATTGCCTTACACATTTTCATGCAGTTAGGTGAAGATCTGATGACAATTGCTTGACTAATTGAGCGGACGGGCGGACTTACTAACTAACGGACGGTGCGATTTTAATATACCCACCTTTTTTTAAAAAGGGGGGCATAAAAACAAATACCAACAGTATATTTTTACCACTTTTCTAATAAGGAACAGATCATGTAGGGTCCCAGTGAGAATAAGTGAGGAAAAGTGTTGAACTTAACAGAAAAGGACACCCTAGGGTCTAAAAATTATATACTTGAATGAATAAGTGAAAAGCTATGATATAATACAATAAAAGATATATACCAGATTTCTGATGGCAAACATGTAGGGTCCCTGCACCTCAAAATCATGAACCTGGGACAGCAGCGTTTCCTCCCAGGAGTTGAAGAAGCTACACGTACGGGTTACACTGCCCACGAGGTCGTTGGTGGCGCGGTGGATGTAGACACACGTGTTGTTGGTCCCATACCGGTCATCCTCCCTGGAAAAAAAAAGTGACTCATACAGTCCACTAAGCCTTGGTGTGGGAAAAGTGGGCTTAATGCATGTGCGTAAAGTGTCATCCCAGATTAGCCTGTGCAGTCTGCACAGGCTTATCCGAGACGACACTTTCCTCTTTTATGGATTTTATTGTTTCAAGGAAGACTCTTCTAAGCAAAAAATCCTGTTAAGGCGGAAAATGTTGTCCCTGATTAGCCTGTGTGGACTGCAAAGGCTAATCCGGGACAACATTTTACGCACATGCATTAAGACTAGTTTTCCCAGAGCGAGGCTCCACTAGTGTTTAGAATCAGTCTTTAAAATATTATAATTAATGATTATTTAACTCAATGATTTTTCAGCCTTACTACACTCGACTGCCGATGGATACAAAATTACAGGGACTAGCTGGGAAGCTTGGAGTTTTTGAGCTATTCAACTGTTGACCTTCATAGAGAGTGTACAAAACATAAACATATGAAGGCAACAGGCTATCAAATTGGTTTTTGTTATCAAGACTTGAAAAAAATGGCTTCATTATTTTGCCTTATTATTTTTAATTATTTATCTCTTCTTGCTTTTGATGATGATTATGATGATGATAGTGATGATGATGATAATGATGATGATAGTGATGATGATGATTATGGTGGTGGTGGGAATGATGATGATGATGATGATGATGATGATTATGATGATGATGGAATGATGATGATGATGATTATGGCAGTGGTGGGAATGATACTGATGATTAGGGAATGAAGATGATGATGATGATAGTGATGATGATAATGATGATGATGATGAGGAGGAGGATTGTTGTTGTGGTTGTTGAGGAGTATTAAACCTTAAAAATATCTAGTCTAATAATATTTCAAACGCAAAATAATAATCATAAAGATCAAAGAAGTATCACAAAAGGACCTTGAGTCTGCAGGCAAATCAATGCATTACTGACTTTTTTTAAATTATTATAGACATAAACTAGATTGCCTTTCATTAATCCCATTAGTGCTAAACTGGTAACATATACTAGGGCTACTGAGTTGTTTATTCTCTGATAATTAACATATAAAATATGTTACAATCACATTTTGAATGTGGATGTCATGTAAAAAANTATCGCATAATGGTATGCGTAAAACCAATAAAAGGGACGCGGTTACAATGACTAGGTTTCCAATAAGGCGGCCAAATGACTGACAGGTTATATAATACACAGTCTATTTATTAGGGCCTCGCTCTGTAAAAAGGGGGTTTAATGCATGTGCGCAAAGTGTCATCCCAGATAAGCCTGTGCAGTCTGCACGGGCTAATCAGGGATGACACTTTCCGCTTAAACTGGAGTTCCTAAACTGGATTTTTGCCAAGAAGAGACTTCCTTTAAACGAAAAATACCATAAAAGCGGAAAGTGGCGTCCCTGATTAGCCTGTGTGGACTGCACAGGCTAATTTGGGACGACACTTTACGCACATGCATTTGACCCCGTTTTCTCAGAGCGTGACTCATTTATATGTCTATAACACAATCTGTATGTTAACATGTACAGGCAAAATCAATCTGGAATTTGAGATATTTCAATTGAAACATTTCAGAAGGGGTACGTATTGATGAGTAAATATGAACAAATTCAAATTTGAAAAAAAGAAGAAGATACATTTCGGTATTATGATGACAATAACAACAAGTAGAAAAAAAAAAAATGAAAGTTTCCATGTGTGAATACAAGTTATGTCATAGTGAATTTATACCTTCTATTATTAAGTTTCGCTCTGGGAAAACAGGGCATAATGCATGTGTGTGAATTTTCATCCCAGCTTTGCCTGTGAAGTCCGAACAGGCTAATCAGGGACAACACCCTCCACCTAGACTGGATTTTTGTTAAGAAGAGACTTCCTTGAAACAAAAAATACCATAAAAGCGGAAAATTAGCCTGTGCACACGCAAAAAGCATTAAGCACCATTTTCACAGAGCTAGGCTCTCTTATATAAGGTTCAGAACATTTCCATAAAGATCTTACCAATAGAATGTCTTCACCCTGGATGCAACCAGCTGCCAGTTAAGGCCAAAATCACGGGTAATGTACAACTGAAAAAAGTCAACAGCAAAAAACTTTATATTGCAACAAACACTGCCTGGTTTGAACATATGAATTAACATGTGTTTTTTGTGCACACAAAAAACAACAACAGAGTGGCTGACATGAAAGTTAAATGATCATTTTAAGTTAACATATTACAACTACAATTCTGTTTTTATGCAAGAGTTAAGTGTACGATGGTCCTAGAAGCAGGTTTGTGTAAACAATAGCATGATCATAAATAAAAAGACAATTTAACATATGATCTATATCTATACGGATTTATGAACAAAAAAAGTCAAATCTTATAGAAAGCCATATATTTTAAATGCATTGTATAATCTCCATACGGTTTCAACAGCCCAACCACAAGGCGTTTAAATTGTGATTGAGTGATCTTGAAGATAACCACGATCAGTTTTATGTACTTAGGAAACTCATTTATTGTAAAATGAAATTCAATAAATGGACTCAAAAGAGTAACAATAAGCATCATGTTTTTTTTACACGAAATAGAGTTTGTCCCAAATGTGACAAATACACCTTACATTGATTCTTCGACTTAGTTCAAGGATAAATATCTCAGGAATGTGTTGATCACTGGGAATGGAACATCTACAATTCATGCTGATAACATTTAGTTAATTTGCAGTTTCAATCTAATTGCTTGAGAAGGACGAACCTGTGACCAATGACAGAGTGACTCAAAAATGTCACTCACTGCGTGGATATAAAGGTATAAAGTCACTTAAATAGGTTGAAACCAAATGAGCCTCGTTCTGGGATATCGGGGTTTAATGCATGTGTGTAAAGTGCCGTCCCTGATGAGCTTGGGAAATCTGCGCAGGCTAATCAGGGAAACACTTTTGGTCTAAACAGGCTTTTTCTAAGAAGAGACATTCTAAAAACGGTAAATACCACACAAGTGGAAAGTGATGTCCCTGATTAGCCTGTGCAGTCTGCACAGGCAAATCAGGGACAACACTTTACACACAAGATTAACCCTTTGAGCGC
>VMBQ01008281.1:21798-48904 GCA_007657795.1 Dreissena rostriformis
ATTTGAACAAATTTGGTAGAGGACTATTTGATGTCACTACAAACCAAATTTGATAGCCCTAGGCCCAATGGTTATGGACAAGAAGATTTTTAAAGTTTTCACAAAATAGGCCCTATATAAGCATATGTTCAATTTTGTGACCCCAGGGCAGGGTCAAATTTGACTCCAGGGGCATTATTTGAACAAACTAAGTAGAGGACTATACAATGTCACTACATACCAAATTGTGTAGCCCTAGGCCTAATGGTCATGGACAAGAAGATTTTTAAAGTTTTCACAAAATAGGCCCTATATAAGCATATGTTCAATTTTTTTACCCTCGGGGCAGGGTCAAATTTAACCCCAGGGACATAATTTGAACAAATTTGGTAGAGGACTATTAGATATCACTACATACCAAATTTGGAAGCCCTAGGCCCAATGGTTATGGACAAGAAGATTTTTAAAGTTTTCACTAAATAGGCCTTATATAAGCGAATTTTAAATTTTGTGACCCCTGGGGCAGGGTTTTATTTGACCCCAGTGGCAAAATTTGAACAAATTTGAAAGAGGTTCACCCCGGGAACATTCCCGAGAAATTTCATCAGAATTGGACCAGTAGTTTAGGAGTAGAAGATCTTTGAAGGAAAAGTTAACGCACGCACGCACACACAACGGACACAGGACCATGACATAAGCCCCGCTGGCCTTTGGCCAGTGGAGCTAAAAAGTAAATTGCTAGTGAAAAGAAGCACTACCATTGTTACCATTCAGAAATACTAGAGAGTGTGTTCAAATCATATATTTTCTCCTTTAAAAATCATTATGGTGTCCTTTTAACAGATCAAAGATTGTGTCCCTTTCACAAATCCAAGATTGTGTCCCTTTTCCATATCCAAGATTGTGTCCCTGTAACAGATCCAAGATTGTGTCCCTTTAACACATCCAAGATTGTGTCCCTTGAACAAAACCAAGATTGTGTCCCTTTAACAGCTCCAAGATTGTATCCCTTAAACAAAACCAAGATTGTGTCCCTGTAACATATCCAAGAGTGTGTCCCTTTAACACATCCAAGATTGTGTCCCTTGAACAAAACCAAGATTGTGTCCCTTTCACAGCTCCAAGATTGTATCCCTTTAAAAGATCCAAGAGTATGTCCCTTAAACAGATCCAAGATTGTGTCCCTTTAAGAGATCCAAGATTATGTCCCTTTAACAAATCCAAGATTGTGTCCCATAAACAGTTCCAAGATTGTGTCCCTTTAACAAATCCGTGATTGTGTCCCATAACCAGTTCCAAGATTGTGTCCCTTTAACAGATCCAAGATTGTGTCCCTTTAACAAATTAAAGATTGCATACCTTTTACAAATCCAAGATTGTGTCCCTTTAACAAATACAAGATTGTGTCCCTTTAACAGATCCAAGATTGTGACCCTTTAACAAATCCAAGATTGTGTCCCATTAACAGATCCAAGATTGTGTCTCTGTAACGGATCCAAGATTGTGTCCCTTTAAGAGATCAAAGATTATGTCACTTCAACAAATCCAAGATTGTGTCTCATTAACAATTCCAAGATTGTGTCCCTTTAACAGATCAAAGATTGTGTTCCTTTAACAAATCCAAGAGTGTGTCCCTTTAACAAATACAAGATTGTGTCCCTTTAACAGATTAAAGATTGTGTCCCTTTAACAGATCCAAGATAGTGTCCCCTTCACAGATCCAAGGACACATGACAAGCTGTCTGGTGTCTTTATACAGTTTTACCAGGTTATGTTCATGTTAGATGTTAATAAACATGATATCAAGTGTCATAAGTTTTAAGCTTCCTTGACTAAGTTGGCAAATCGTAACTTTTAAGTTCGACATTTTATTCTTCCACATTTTAAAGGGTTAAAAACAACAATTCATACTACAGTACATAACACATGCTAATCATTTAATTCGAAGCTCTACCTGAAGCATGTTTCTTTAAAACAATATTAAACATTTACAATGATTTTAAATTCATTGCAAATATATCTTTTAGAAACTAACATTAAACATAATTTTATTTACAAACATGTGCTATCTTTCATCTATACCATTAGGAAAGAGACGTTATGCAAAGGAATATCAGAACATTAATGTGACAGTCATATTATCAGTGTGTCTGTTAATATTTAGACCTTATTTTGAAAATGTTTACATTTATCAAAAGTTTTGGAAACAAACAAAAAAAATATATAAGTGTATGCAAACTTAGAGAATGTAAGGTATAATAATTCCATATACATGTAATCTGCATGATATTTAATGTGTAGATGACCTAATAGTACACGTAAAAAAAGTGTTTTTCATTCTCAATAAAATTAAAAGAATAATGGTTTTGAAGTTAACAAGAGGTGTGTTTGTCAGAAACACAATGCCCACTTGTGCGCCGTTTTGATTTTTTTTTTTCTTACCTTTGACCTTGAAGGATGACCTTGGCCTTGACCTTTCACCACTTAAAATGTGCAGCTCCATGAGATACACATGCATGCAAAATATGAATTTGCTATCTTCAATATTGCAAAAGTTATGACAAAACTTTAATATTATTTAAAGTTTTGGACAGACAGACAGACAGACAGACAGACAGACAGACAGACAGACAGACAGACAGACAGACAGACAGACAGACAGACAGACAGACAGACAGACAGACAGACAGACAGACAGACAGACAGACAGACAGACAGACAGACAGACAGACAGACAGACAGACAGACAGACAGACAGACAGACAGACAGACAGACAGACAGACAGACAGACAGACAGACAGACAGACAGACAGACAGACAGACAGACAGACAGACAGACAGACAGACAGACAGACAGACAGACAGACAGACAGACAGACAGACAGACAGACAGACAGACAGACAGACAGACAGACAGACAGACAGACAGACAGACAGACAGACAGACAGACAGACAGACAGACAGACAGACAGACAGACAGACAGACAGACAGACAGACAGACAGACAGACAGACAGACAGACAGACAGACAGACAGACAGACAGACAGACAGACAGACAGACAGACAGACAGACAGACAGACAGACAGACAGACAGACAGACAGACAGACAGACAGACAGACAGACAGACAGACAGACAGACAGACAGACAGACAGACAGACAGACAGACAGACAGACAGACAGACAGACAGACAGACAGACAGACAGACAGACAGACAGACAGACAGACAGACAGACAGACAGACAGACAGACAGACAGACAGACAGACAGACAGACAGACAGACAGACAGACAGACAGACAGACAGACAGACAGACAGACAGACAGACAGACAGACAGACAGACAGACAGACAGACAGACAGACAGACAGACAGACAGACAGACAGACAGACAGACAGACAGACAGACAGACAGACAGACAGACAGACAGACAGACAGACAGACAGACAGACAGACAGACAGACAGACAGACAGACAGACAGACAGACAGACAGACAGACAGACAGACAGACAGACAGACAGACAGACAGACAGACAGACAGACAGACAGACAGACAGACAGACAGACAGACAGACAGACAGACAGACAGACAGACAGACAGACAGACAGACAGACAGACAGACAGACAGACAGACAGACAGACAGACAGACAGACAGACAGACAGACAGACAGACAGACAGACAGACAGACAGACAGACAGACAGACAGACAGACAGACAGACAGACAGACAGACAGACAGACAGACAGACAGACAGACAGACAGACAGACAGACAGACAGACAGACAGACAGACAGACAGACAGACAGACAGACAGACAGACAGACAGACAGACAGACAGACAGACAGACAGACAGACAGACAGACAGACAGACAGACAGACAGACAGACAGACAGACAGACAGACAGACAGACAGACAGACAGACAGACAGACAGACAGACAGACAGACAGACAGACAGACAGACAGACAGACAGACAGACAGACAGACAGACAGACAGACAGACAGACAGACAGACAGACAGACAGACAGACAGACAGACAGACAGACAGACAGACAGACAGACAGACAGACAGACAGACAGACAGACAGACAGACAGACAGACAGACAGACAGACAGACAGACAGACAGACAGACAGACAGACAGACAGACAGACAGACAGACAGACAGACAGACAGACAGACAGACAGACAGACAGACAGACAGACAGACAGACAGACAGACAGACAGACAGACAGACAGACAGACAGACAGACAGACAGACAGACAGACAGACAGACAGACAGACAGACAGACAGACAGACAGACAGACAGACAGACAGACAGACAGACAGACAGACAGACAGACAGACAGACAGACAGACAGACAGACAGACAGACAGACAGACAGACAGACAGACAGACAGACAGACAGACAGACAGACAGACAGACAGACAGACAGACAGACAGACAGACAGACAGACAGACAGACAGACAGACAGACAGACAGACAGACAGACAGACAGACAGACAGACAGACAGACAGACAGACAGACAGACAGACAGACAGACAGACAGACAGACAGACAGACAGACAGACAGACAGACAGACAGACAGACAGACAGACAGACAGACAGACAGACAGACAGACAGACAGACAGACAGACAGACAGACAGACAGACAGACAGACAGACAGACAGACAGACAGACAGACAGACAGACAGACAGACAGACAGACAGACAGACAGACAGACAGACAGACAGACAGACAGACAGACAGACAGACAGACAGACAGACAGACAGACAGACAGACAGACAGACAGACAGACAGACAGACAGACAGACAGACAGACAGACAGACAGACAGACAGACAGACAGACAGACAGACAGACAGACAGACAGACAGACAGACAGACAGACAGACAGACAGACAGACAGACAGACAGACAGACAGACAGACAGACAGACAGACAGACAGACAGACAGACAGACAGACAGACAGACAGACAGACAGACAGACAGACAGACAGACAGACAGACAGACAGACAGACAGACAGACAGACAGACAGACAGACAGACAGACAGACAGACAGACAGACAGACAGACAGACAGACAGACAGACAGACAGACAGACAGACAGACAGACAGACAGACAGACAGACAGACAGACAGACAGACAGACAGACAGACAGACAGACAGACAGACAGACAGACAGACAGACAGACAGACAGACAGACAGACAGACAGACAGACAGACAGACAGACAGACAGACAGACAGACAGACAGACAGACAGACAGACAGACAGACAGACAGACAGACAGACAGACAGACAGACAGACAGACAGACAGACAGACAGACAGACAGACAGACAGACAGACAGACAGACAGACAGACAGACAGACAGACAGACAGACAGACAGACAGACAGACAGACAGACAGACAGACAGACAGACAGACAGACAGACAGACAGACAGACAGACAGACAGACAGACAGACAGACAGACAGACAGACAGACAGACAGACAGACAGACAGACAGACAGACAGACAGACAGACAGACAGACAGACAGACAGACAGACAGACAGACAGACAGACAGACAGACAGACAGACAGACAGACAGACAGACAGACAGACAGACAGACAGACAGACAGACAGACAGACAGACAGACAGACAGACAGACAGACAGACAGACAGACAGACAGACAGACAGACAGACAGACAGACAGACAGACAGACAGACAGACAGACAGACAGACAGACAGACAGACAGACAGACAGACAGACAGACAGACAGACAGACAGACAGACAGACAGACAGACAGACAGACAGACAGACAGACAGACAGACAGACAGACAGACAGACAGACAGACAGACAGACAGACAGACAGACAGACAGACAGACAGACAGACAGACAGACAGACAGACAGACAGACAGACAGACAGACAGACAGACAGACAGACAGACAGACAGACAGACAGACAGACNTGCTTAACCCTTTGCATGCTGGGAAATTTGTCATCTGCTAAAATGTCGTCTGCTGAATTTCTTAGATCATCATTTTCTTCACTTTTTTTCAAAGACCACTATCAGAATAGCAAACAGTTTGGATCCTGATGAGACGCCACGTTCTGTGGCGTCTCATCTGGATCCAAACTGTTTGCAAAGGCCTTTAAAATCCGGTTCCAGCGCTCAAAGGGTTAAGTTTCCCATGCACACATAAAGTACTCCTAATGTGGGCTCATTCAAGACAGTATTATGACTTAACATGCACATAAAGTACTGACTATACTCGCAAGTTGGGACTCAAACTTGAGTCATGATAGTTACCAGGAACACTAAGTACTGGTTTTACTCAAAACATCGACTCACAGATGTGTGGTAAAAGCCTGTATCTTTCAAAACATTACTATGGCCTGGTTGGAAGAGACAGGTTTTCCATTCTAGTTCCTGGGCACACTATGTACTGGTTTTACTATGAACATGGCAGAGCTCCAGATCAGGGTCGTATTTTCGTAATTAAGAATTATTTTCAAGTCCGTTACGTATTTATTTTAAAATGTGGTCGTACCATTAAAAATGATAAAATCAAGTTACGATTATTATTTTAACATCAGTTCGTATAAATTTTTATTGAGTTCTTTTCGCGTATTTAAGATCTTTTCTGTACTTATATAGAATGGCTATCGGGTTTGTTTAACTGAAGCGATTTTTTTCCAATAAAAGCAACGTGTACAGTCTATCTGTCAAAAAAATGGCTGCGCCCAGAGGACGTCCTAAAAAACTGCAAAGCGTGCAAAAAAAACACGCTTTTAACATATTGTTCCCAAAGTGAGCCGAAGTTAAATGTAAAGAAAGACATTATAGAAAAGATCTTATACGATGTTGTATGTTAAGTTGCTGACACAGTTGGAAAAGCTAAAAAACGCAACACGACAGGTCCAAACTAAAAATAACATTGGACGAGTGGAAGGGACAATTCCCAAGGCTAATCGTTCAAAAGATTGAAGGGGAGATCCGTTTAAATTGTGAAATATGTAACAATTCATCGAAGGCATGCAATCTAAGCACAGTTATAAGTGTGCAGAATTGTCTTAAAATTAAGTACAGGTCCTCTCTGAAACCAGAAAAGCTAGATATCTGAACTCGTATAAATAAAGTTGCAAGTATGTTTATTTTGATTTTTTTGCATGAAAATACCCATTATTATTTATTTTTAAGTCATTTAGAAAAGTTAAGAATTGTTTTCCGAAACTTAGTAGTAACGTTAAGAATAAAATTTCAGAGTTAAGAATTCTTTTTGAAAATCTGGTAGTTACGTTAAGAATTTCACAAAACCTTATCTGGAGCTCTGTATGGGCTAAAAGATGTTGGCTATTAGCCTCTGGCTTTCAACACAATGCCTGGTTGCAACAGAAATTATGGTCACTTTCTCTCATCTTTAGACCCAACTTTAACATAGCACAACTTTCCCAATTGCTATGCAAAGTCATGATACCTAACATTGGTATGCAAAGTATTGATAGAGCATAACATTGATGTCCAAAGTCGCAATTGAGCCTAACAGTATCTGTTTAATGTTTCTACAGCAAATATATAATACAATTTTGCAACATATGATTTCATTTACCATAAAATGTATATTCATGATTACCAGTAGTCATCTCAATCTTGTATGCTTAAATGCTTAACCCTTTGCATGCTGGGATATTTGTCGTCTGCTAAAATGTTGTCTGCTTAATTTCTAAAATTAGTATTTTCTCCGATTTTTTTTCAAAGAATACTATCAGAATAGCAAACAGTTTGGATCCTGATGAGACGCCACGTTCTGTGGCATCTCATCTGGATCCAAACNCAGTCCACACTGGCTTATCTGGGACGACACTTTTCGCATACACTGGATTTTTTTTGTTTACTATACTTTATATAAACGAAAAAATCCATTTAAGCATAAAGTGCCGTCCCTATATAGCCTGAGCATACTGCACAGACTAATCTGGGACAACACATTACGCACATGCATTAAGCCCCATTTTCCGAGAGCACGGCTCATTTAATGCATTTACCTTTGGTGAGAGAGATGATAACACCACTGCTGTCCCCTGCCCAGTGGATTACCATCTGCGAGTGACTGTCGTTAAAGGGGTACTGAAACATAGCAAAATATGAACAATGAAGGCTGAAGTATGAGATTAAAGGGGTGGAAGAATTTTTTTTTAGGTGTCAATTTACTACATCATTTTCAAACTAGGCCCAGCTATTATTGGGACAAATGTTCTGACCAATATCCAAGAAGATTGGGTAATAATTGTAGCTTTTAGAGAGTTCACAAGGAGAATGTTGATGTTCAATGACATACAAATGACATCTACAAAATGGTGATCACAAAAAAAAACTGTTTTTCATAGACAAACACATTTTTAAATTCTACAGTGGGTTTTGCATTTCCATAACTTATAGCTTTCGAATCCAGCAATTGCATCTTAATGTTTGGTCAATTTGTCACTCTTTTTAATCTGAACTCCGTCTGAAAAAGCCCCCAAGACGAGCAACTGTCAGTGTTTCATATGTTTAAAGCTATAGGATCCCATGTTGCTGCTATTATAACAAGAGGGCCAAGATGGCCCTAGTTCGCTCACCTTTTTTAACAAGGCCTTGTTCATTGCTTAGTTGAAAATTCGGTACTCTAGACAGCGATGTTCCTCCTTCTTTATAAAGTACCGGTAAACGGCACTTTCCCANGGCTAATCTGGGACAACACTTAACGCACATGCATTAAGCCCCCTTTTCCCAGAGCAGGGCTCATATGTAAAATGCACCAAAAACTTGTTCAACAAATATCAGATACCTGATGACACATACCAGTTATCAGCTGTATTGGATTTCATGGGTACAAATGGGCGAAACAGGAAGTATCAAGTTAAACTTTATATAGGGGAATACCCGTCAGCTTAATATCATATTGTTATATTTTCACAAATATTTTGTTTTAAGTACCAGTTTTCATTAACACAGTCTTTTTTTCATAAAGGCCCAATAAATATCTTTTTGTATTAATCCCTAGTTGCTGTTTTTGTACAAGTTATTCTGTTCCTATAGTCTTAACTTATTACAAGAGCACCACAGATTGGGTGCCAACGCTCGGCTGTGGGTGCAGTTTTGAAGAAAAAAATGAACTTTGACCTTGAAGGATGACCTTGACCTTTCACCACTCAATATGTGCAGCTCCATGAGATACACATGCATGCCAAATATCAAGTTGCTATCTTCAATATTGCAAAAGTTATGGCCAATATTAAGGTTTTTGGACGACGCAGACATCGGATGAAAAACTGCCTGGCTATGACAATACCTCGGGTTTGCTCCGAAAACAGCCGAGCTAAAAATCAAGTCATTTAAATTCTAATTAAACAAGATGTGTTTGTGAAACACTATGTCCCCTATTGCGATTTTGACTCGTATATTTGACCTTTGACCTTGAAGGAAGGCCTTGACATTGACCTTACACCACTCAAAATGTGCATGAGATACATATGCATGCCAAATACCAAGTTGCTATGTTGAATATTGCAGAAGTTATGGCCAAAATGAGCGATTTTGACCCATATAATTGACCTTTGACCTTGAAGGATGACCTTGACCTTTCAGCACTCAAAATGTGCAGCTCCATGAGATACACATGCATGCCAAGTATCAAGTTGCTATGTTGAATATTGCAAAAGTTATGGCCAAAATGAGCGATTTTGACCCATATAATTGACCTTTGACCTTGAAGGATGACCTTGACCTTGACCTTTCAGCACTCAAAATGTGCAGCTCCATGAGATACACATGCATGCCAAGTATCAAGTTGCTATGTTGAATATTGCAAAAGTTATGGCCAATGTTAAAGTTGGCGCAAACCAACAGACCAACCAACCAACAGACCAACAGACAGACAAGGCAAAAACAATATGTCCCCCAGTATATACTGGGGGACATAAAAACTCAAAAAGGGATATACTTTTTTAATCATTCACAAAGGATGATAAAATGCCAGGGAATGATGAATGCAAGTTTGTTGTTTGTTTGTTTCTATGAACAGACGGAAAGACTTCCATGGTGCAGACTCCAGTGTACCCCCTTTACTTTGTACCAGGGGTAACACTGGATATATGTGGTAAGTATAAGCCGCAATATAAATTGTTCTTATTTATGTCTATAATGCCAGTTTAATTACTGGTAATATATCTGAGCCTTGCTCTTGAAAAATGGGGCTTTACTTATGTTCATGAAGTGTCATCTCAGATAAGCCTGTGCAGACTGCACTTGCTAATCTGGTACGACACTTTACAAACATGCATTAAGCCTTATTTTCCCAAAGCGAGGCTTATCTTTATAAAATAAAATAACATGTATGATGAAATGCACACCTATATTTTCTGCTTGGTTTGCTCAGTCACACTGGATTTTTATTTTGAAACAAATTGACCTGTGATAAACCATTCAGATATTTTCATTTAGCTGATGACTATCACCCCTGTTGCCATAGTAACCACACAAGCCACACGTATCACACGACAGTGAATCATCAGTGGAATTTAGAATGTATAATAAGTTGGCAACCTTACCAATTTCTCCAATTATCTCAACAAAAACTTAACTTCAATTTGCATACGATCGGTAACATATGCCGATGAAATAAACTGTAAAAGTTAAAAAAAATCTTGTTTTGTAAAAAAAAAAAGATCCTTGATAATTAATTTCCCCAAACATCCTGTTTGAAATGCACTTTGTCCAAAAAATGTATTTGAATAAATTAACTACCTCGAAGATTCCATTGATAAACTGGCAATTACCCAAAATGTCACAAATGTATTTTTTCAGTAAAGTGCAACCGCGCGTTTGTAATATGAAGTCCCCATACTGATCCGACATTTTTCAAACCGTTCAAACGCGCAGTTGCACTTTACTGAAAAACTACTTATTTGTTTAAAAAAATCATTATACCTACAGAAAACTTACGAATGAGCAGGCTCTCCATTTTATCACATTAAAATGGTGAAATATTTAAAAAGACATCCTTAAAAATGTTAACTGGGTCGCCCTTTATTCTCCCAACACAGATCTTAAAAAGTCACGTGGTATAGGCACTGTGATAATAGGTTGACAAATCTAATCCTTTGGTTCAAACAGTGTCGACCATTTTTATCCACCATTGTCAGATTGTTTGAACCCTTATATAAGTGAGGGTTTTCCGAACTATAACCCATTCCGGAGTTAGAATATTGTTGTGAAATGATTTTTTTTTAAGAAAAAAAATAAATATTTAAAATTGGTAAGTTATAGGCGACAGTGTTGTTAACAACTTAATTACCAGAAAACTGTTTTATTCTGCATACCTCTATAAACCCTTTCATAATACACTTTATCCTACAGCTAAATGATTTTATAGAACATAATAGGAACCATACAGAAAAGATAAGGTTTATCCCACTGGCACACCTATGTTTATCCCACACCTAGTCATGTGTAGCAGAAGGTCATATTACTCGGAATCAACTATAAAGTATTTATTCATACATGCCAGACGTCCCGATCTCGGCGGGACAGTCCTGCTTTTTGGCCCTTTGTCCCAGCATCCCGATATGAGACGATTTGTCCTGACATTCGTAAAAATCAATGTAAAGTCTATAAGTTCCCAATAAAATTGGCTATTCAAGCTCTGTCTGGCTAAAACTTACCATCGCTAATCCCTTTATTGCCCCAAATTAACAACCCGCTTCTGCTACTGGAGTGCACCAGTGTTGTTTTTGACACCTTATCGGCGATTTATCAGCAAATTATTGATTTTATCAGGCATTCNTGAACCCTTATATAAGTGAGTGTTTTCAGAACTATAACCCATTCCGGAGTAAGAATATTGTTGTGAAATGATTTTTTTTAAAGAAAAAAATAAATATTTAAAATTGGTAAGTTATAGGCGACAGTGTTGTTAACTACTTAATTACCAGAAAACTGTTTTAATCTGCATACCTCTATAAACCCTTTCATAATACACTTTATCCTACAGCTAAATGATTTTATAGAACATAATAAGAACCATACAGAAAAGATAAGGTTTATCCCACTGGCACACCTAATGTTTATCCCACACCTAGTCATGTGTAGCGGAAGGTCATATTACTCGGAATCAACTATAAAGTATTTATTTTTAGTAAAATCAAATCAGATACAACAAAACAAACCAGGGCCCTCAATCTGTCAAATCCACGGCCGAAATTCGGCCGCATTCCCCACCTGAAAAGTATACTTTTTTCCCCTTTTTGGGGGAAAAATTCCCCCTAAAAAAAAAAAAAAAAAAATTTTTTTTATAGATAGATGTGTCTCATGATTATTATATCTCAATTCTATTTTAATTTAATCTTGTCAAACATACTAAATTATGAAAAAAGCAATGAATATAGTGCAAACATGTACAAATGTTATAATTAGAGAGTAAGTAAAAAATCCCCCAAAAGGGAAACGCCGCGAAAATTCCCCCTGCTATGGGTAGCAACCTGCTTCCCCTAAACTGGATTGAGGGCCCTGCAAACAATTTGATACCAAGATGTAATATATTTTAAACACAAAATGCAACACAAACAGCAAAAAATATGTTTTACAAATATTAAAGTGCGCGTGCTCATGACGTCATTATTCACACGTCAAACGACAACAGTCGTATTCTTTCCCGGTAAAACTGCAACCATTTTTTTTTTATTATTTCTTTTAAATAGGGGACGTAGAGGTATGATGAACAGAAAAAACTCGTCTCAGAAAGGCTTACAAGGCTCGGCAAGCCTCGCCATGTAAACCTTTCTTCACTCGTGGTATAATTTAAGTACACAATCACACTAACATAGTATTCTCTATATCATGTGAATGCGGGATATATAGAATCCCAAAATTGGCGATAAATCGCTGCTAAGGTGTTAACAACAACACTGGTATAAGATTGATTCTTTATAGTAGGGGCCATTGGAGGGGCAATAAATAGATTAGCCATGATAAGTTTTAGCTAAACAGAGCTTTAATATCAAGTTTTAAAAAACATTTGTAGAACCAACATAGTTTTTTCATGAATATATCATCCTCTCAAATCATGACAGTGGAGCAAACAGCCCAAAAGCAAGACTGTACCGCCAAAATCAGGACGTATGGCTTGTATGATAGTAAGCAGATTAGAGAAATTTTCCATTATTGTTTGATGCATCTGAGTTTTGATTTCCTGAACAGGCTGCAAACCAAGAATTTAATTGAAGTATGTACTTGTGCATACATTGATTTCCTTATAAAGTTCAAAATTATTGATTTAAAGTGAAACATTACCAGTAATTTGTCAAGACTCTGGTAGATTGTCTATGCATGATAAGCTTAAATAAACAGTTCATATCAGAACTATGAGACCTGTTTGCAGAAGTTCCTTTAGCTTTATTGAATACTCCATTTTTTTTAAATAATATTTCAACATTTCATTTTGATAAAGATGAAGCTTTATCTAATTTGAAGGTTTAAATCAGGCATTGTATTCATGGAAGAGACTAAAATATGAAAAAAAACTCTAAATTCTTTACACAGATAATGAGAATAGAAAGGTGTCTATGTCAGACTTCGAAAAAATAAAAAGTAGCCTGCAACCCGGTAGAGTCGGGGAACTTAAGGAATATTCATTTGTGTCTAGAAACCATCTTCATATATCAGACAAATGATTTAAAAGACAAACATATCTGACTTAACTTAATCAGATAATTGCCTTTATACGACGAAAATCATTCAATTTTAATTGCAGTAGCAACAAAAACAACACCACTGTCTGTATTTTTTGTTTATTTCTTTGTCAGGTTGATCCGCCGTAAATAGATTAAACAGCACTAATATTAAAATTTTAATGTAACCTGAATGATAAAAATTCTGACATACCATTCAAAGTAACAATCAAAAGCGTATATAACAATTTAAATATAAGGAATTTAAGACACCAAATGAAATAAATATCACAGTTATTTTCAACCTCTGTCTGACTTTTTCAAAAAAAAAAAAAAGACACTAAAATTTCAATTTTTGTTGGAGTCCGTGTTTTAAGACATTTAGTCACAAAATATTCAATTACTATTGGCAGCGAGGGATGTTTTCTTGCAGATATTACAAGTAGGTCACACAGGTTTGTTTATAAACACAATCCAGAGGGCGCTCATAAAATACCTCGAGTTAAACCGACCCGCGACTCTACCGCCTAGTTGCAATAATTCAACTCTCAGCTTTATAACCCAATGGGTTGCTGATAGTTGCAATGCGCTGTCTCTTGTCCATGGGTGCAAACTTTAATCAACAGTGCAAGGGTTAAGGAACACTGAAACTGCAAGAACTTATCAACGTTTACCTGTCTTTACCACAAACTCATGCAAATGGTACCATTAAAGCAAGAAATAATTGCTTTTTATTAACTTTGTTTATCTTTCGAACGATGTATCCACCATCTTGGAAAAGGGAGAAAACTGACCCAATATCAGTAAGGTCGCACTACACCAATATTTTGGGCATCGGGTTATGTGTTGTAGCCTCAGTCCATAATGAAATTGAGGTATTCGCTAAAGAATAAACTGTTTCAAATTTCAAAACATCAAAATGTCAACGAGAATAGTGTGTTGAAACATCGTCGTGTTTTTTAGAGTGCATGCACGGGATAACATCCGTAGGTTGCCATTCAGGTAAATTTAAAATAGGTTGCCATTCAGGTAAATTTACATGTTTATGAAGTTTATGCATTATTTTCTTCAATTTTTCTCGAACGACATCTGTTAAGTGAAGCGCACAGATTCCGTGCGCTGAACTGCACCCATGTTTATGAATGGGTGCATATGGACTCGCAGAGCTGCCATAGCAAAAATTATCAAAGGCTCTGGGAGTCCCTTTATATGGACTACTCTACCGCCTACCGGGTTTGATATAATTTATTTTATCCCACTTTTACAGCGATTTCGGTTGATTATAGCCCCGTTGATTAAATTTCTGCTATAATACACGGCACGAAATGACGTCATATTTTCGACAAAATGACGTCATATATCAAGCGAAAATAACAAGTTAAACTTATTTTGTTTAAATAAAAAGGTTAACTGAATAAAAAGTGGGATAAATAGAATAATAGGTTAGTGTTGATTATAGATCAGGTTTATCATGGTCGGCACGAAAACGAAAAAGCACTCGCCAAGGCTTTTCTGTCAACAGACGATGAAGCATGGTAAATACTCCTAAATAAACGATTTTGTGTTAGTTTGAAACACTATATGAACAATACATAAATGATGAACAATACATAAATGAGGAAATATTTCCTAAGGACCTAACAAGTTATGATGAATTACACTATTTACTTGTTTTTTGAAGCATTTTTGATCGAAAAAAAATGGTGACAGTGTCAAAACTTTTTTCCGTAACGAACTGCATCATGTGCGAACGTTCTATCGCGAGATTTCACGCGATTTATATACCCACGAATCAAACAGAACCCACGACTCAACCAGTAACAACCATACCTATTATTCTCTATATTATTAATAAGTTTTTAAAATAAAATCGATTGTGACAGCGTTTTTTTTCACCTGTTTGGGAACAGGTCCTGTCCCATAGAAATTGGGAATTTTTGAGTCGCGAAATCCTTCAAATTGGGAATTTTCGCGTCGTGAAATCCATCAAATTGGGAAATATCAAAAATCATACAAATACATCAACTGGAATCTATTTTATGTAGTAAACAATGCTTTTATACACTATCAATGGCATTCTGGCATAGGGTAGATCATAAGTCTGTATAACAAATACCAGTTTATTTAAAAAAAAAATAAGAACTGNTCGACGTCGCCTTTGGTGTTCACCTTTCATTTTATCCACAGCGGATTTCATAAGACTTGGAAGGTGGTCAGCAGCGTTTCGTAAATCCACCTTTAATGTGCGCATGCCATCTGAAACGTCATTGCTTTTCAGATGTTTGGCAATATTCAGATACTTTCCAAACGACTGGAAACATTGTACTTCACTCGGTTTGACAATAGTGGCGAAAAAAGCACATAGAAAAAGTAAATTCGCCATCGTTATTTTTGTAAACAACAAGGAAGTGGAATGCTTCGATTATTATCAGAGGTTAAATAGCACTAATATTTACACACTAATATTTTCAACAGCACTGACTGAAAGTTCCGATCCTCAGATTGTGCCAGTGTAAATGCACTCCTCACCGATGCAATATTGATAAGAGTTTCAAGTGTCATTTTTTACAAAAAAATATGTTTTCTACATCTATATCTTCATGGTTTCATCAAACTGTCATGGATTGACATTTCTTTGACGGTGCGCAAGGCAAGAATATATTAAAGTAAAGAGTAAAGCTACAATAGTAAAGGTAGAAAAAAGCTAGATAAAAGTAAGAAAGTGTACTAGTGACCCCAGTTACTTTTCACATCCATCAGGGCAAGACCTATTTAGCTTCCGTGACGGTACCAGGGCACAAGGCCCCGCCAACATAGCTCTAGTCCGTCATTTGAATCCTTAATTCGTAACTGGGAGGGTGTCCCCTTAGAAGGTTAGGCTGGAAAGCCCACTCTTGAAGGATGCCAGAGAGGGGGCCTCAGCAACGGATGCTGGTAGATCGTTCCAAAGTGGTTCCAAAGTGGTATAGTACGTGGGAAAAAGCTGTACTTGAAGGTATCAGATGTAGGAGTGACTGGTAAGAAGCCGGAACCGTGCGGGTGTCTAGGCATCTTCTTTCGTGGTGTCAGGTACTTGTTGGCATCAATGTCAACCAGCTTGTTTACTATGCGGTAGAGCATTGTCAGTTGATGTTCTGTGCGGCGTGTTTCGAGGGTTTTCCAGTTTAGCTCTTCCAGCATACTATCAACACTAAAGCGCGCTGCACGACGTTGTACCATCTCAAACTGATACTTGTGAGTTCCATAGTGTGGACTCCATACTGTGCAGCAGTACTCTACGCTGGAGCGAACTAGTGCGATGTAGGCATTTGTCTTGGTTTGTTGAGAGGTGTTTCGAAGATTCCGCCGCAGGAAACCGAGCATGTTATTTGCTTTATTGGTTACTCGGTCATAGTGATGCCTCCAAGACAATTCTGAGTCAAGATCCACACCAGGTATTAAGTTGTTTTGTCGATGAATAGTTTGATGCCTTTCAGTATGTATTCAGATGGTATAAGGTTGGATGTAGCCATTGAAGTTATTAGCATATTTTTTTACGGGCAACATGCTAAAATATGTTTATATCCCTGATTAACACAACCAACGTCATTCTTGGAATCTCCGACCATGAGGCAGTTTATGTGGAAGCGAGAATACGGCCCCACAAACAAAGATGACAGTCTTTGTATACAACAAGGCTGACTATTACGGCCTCAGAACTGAGCTAAGGCTACCAAATGAAGACTTGTCTTGATCTCACAGAGAATCAGTCGAAGTGTTATGGACTAAATTCAAGATTAAATTAATAGCCTTGAAGAATAAGTTCATTCCTACTAAAGTGCTTAAAGACAGCTTTAAGCAAAAACCCTGGATAGACCGCAAAGTGCGAGCCTCTATGAGGAAGAAGGCGAAACTGTACACGAAGATGAAGAAAACAGGAAAAGAGAAAGATATCAGTAGATATAGACTTTGTAAAAGAGCAACCCAGAAGTTAGAGAGAGAAATATACCAGAAATACGTCAACAACTTGATAGAAGTAGATGTTCCAGACAGCACTAAACCTTCAAAACAGAAGCGATTCTGGAGTTTTATCAAATCCCTAAGGAAAGGCAACACAGGCATCTCACCATTGAAGGATAACGGGAGTCTCTTTGATGCTGCACGCGACAAGGCAAACATCCTATACCGTCAATACAAGTCGGTCTTCACTGACGAAACAGGAGGCGAGATCCCAAACCATGCAGGTACGCCCTACCCAGACATGAATGAGATCGATATCCAGGAGGAAGGCATCTCAAGAACCTTAACCCCAGGAAAGCTTCAGGTCCTGACAATATTTCAGCAAGGATACTGAAGGACTGTGCTGAAGACGTAGCCTCGATCTTAACCCTGATTCTTCAACGCTGCTCCATCAGCGAAGGAAGGGTACCACAGGACTGGAGACAAGCCGACGCCTCTGCCATCTACCAGAAAGGAGCTAGACAAGATCCTGCCAATTACCGCCCGGTGTCCCTAACCAGCTTATGTTGTAAGTTGCTTGAGCACGTTATCGTCAGCCATACACTCAAGCACCTAGACAAGCATGCAATCCTACACGACTGCAAGCACGGTTTCCGAGCTAGGAGAAGTTGCGAGACGCAACTTCTAACCCTCACCCACGAGCTTGCAGAATCACTTGACAAACGGATTCAAAAAGACTTGATCAATCTCGACTTTAGCTAGGCGTTTGACCGCGTGCGACACCACCGTCTATTCAAGAAAGTAAACGATTATGGAAAAAGAGGAAACACCTAATATCGTCCTTCTTACACGACAGAACGCAGAGAGTTGTGGTCAACAGGCAACATTCGGAAGAGGTCCTAGTAGTCAGTGGTGTCCCTCGGGGTTCGGTATAAGGACCTCTATTGTTCCTAATCATCATCAATGACCTACCTGAGGGGCTGCTGTCAAGAGTTTGCCTTTTCGCCGACGACTGCATTCTATACCGCCAGATCAAAACTGACCTTGATTGTCAGCTTCTCCAAGCGGACCTGGATGCACTAGCCAGATGGGAAGCCACCTGGGGTATGGACTTCCTCCCACATAAGTGCAGTGTTCTTCGAGTAACAAGGGCTCCATCCAACATTATACAGTCTGAATATATACTGAAAGGCATCAAGCTATCCATCGACAAAACAACTAAATACCTAGGTGTGGATCTTGACTCAGAATTGTCTTGGAGGCATCACTATGACAGAGTTACCAAGAAAGCAAATAACATGCTCGGTGTTCTGCGGCGGAATCTCCGAAACACCTCTCAACAAACAAAGACAAATCCTTACATCACATTTTTTCGCTCCAACGTATAGTACTGCTGCACAGTATGGAGTCCACACTATGGAACTCACAAGTATCAGGTTGAGATGGTACAATTGTACGTCGTGCAGCGCGCTTTATTACCAACAGATTCCATAATACAAGCAGTGTTGATAGTATGCTGGAAGAGCTTAACTTGGAAACACGCCGCACAAAACATCAACTGACAATGCATATTAAACAAGCTGGTTGACATTGATGCCAACAAGTACCTGACACCACGACAGAAGATGCCTAGACACCCGCACGGATCCGGCTTCTTACCACTCATTCCTACATCTGATACCTTCAAGTACAGCTTTTTCCCACGTACTATACCACTTTGGAACGATCTACCAGCATCCGTTGCTGAGGCCCCCTCTCTGGCATCCTTCAAGAGTGGGCTTTCCAGCCTAACCTTCTAAGGGGACACCTTCCCAGTTACGAATTAAGCATTCAAATGACGGACTAGAGCTATGTTGGCGGGGCCTTGTGCCCTGGTACCGTCACGGAAGCTAAATAGGTCTTGCCCTGATGGATGTGAAAAGTAACTGGGGTCACTACTTCACTTTCTAACTTTTATCCAGCTTTTGTTCTACCTTTACTATTGTAGCTTTACTCTTTACTTTAATATATTCTTGCCTTGCGCACCGTCAAAGAAATGTCAATCCATGACAGTTTGATGAAACCATGTAGATGTAGATGTATATCTTAACTCAGGCACCTACGAGCAGGAGCTTCAGGAGCCGCTGTTGTGGCTTCACTATTTTGGGGTCATAATATATTTTCGAAAATAATCATTACTGTAAAATGCCTCATTGGTCTTGAACTGTTGTGACAATAAGCCAGATTTGGGACCGCGGGTCAATGAACATTTGACCGCAGTCCTAATCATTTAACATCTGCACGATGTTTCAGGAAGCTTTTGAGAATCGGCGAATATATATGCTTTTACTTTTACCCTAAATGTTTTCAATCCACAGATTACTACTCCTGATATATAATTACTACTTATTATATATCCAAACAGCAACCATTTAACGGTTTCCGATAAAAAATCATCATGTTTCAAACCAAAGGCGTAAAAACTGTCATTCATTGTATTTTGGACGGTCTTTTCGAAATATTGATCATATAATATCCGATCATTAAATGCATAGTTGCGTTTAAATAATACATGCTCGAGTAAATTATTTTTGAACTTATGTTCCAAATCAAACTTGAGTTGTAGTTTTTTGCTTAGCAATCATTTGGAAATGTTCGCCGTGGCGAAGTGGATATGGTTTCCGCCTAGCGACCGGGAGGTCACGGGTTCGATCCCCACTGTGGGAGCGTTCCATGGACCAAGTACTGGTTCTAGTCCCAAAAATCAGACTCGATAGCGTTCCAAATAAGCCTTAGGTTTTCGTTAAAATCGAGCTTAAATAAACAGGTTTAAACTAATCATTTGGAATCATACCCACAGTCCACACCTCAGATTATTCAATGTTCAGTGGTTTGATAAACAGAACTCAACAAAATGGTTGTTTGAATTAACGGTCACTAACTCGAAGAACAACATATACTCAAAAGAAATCATTAAAAAACGTTTACTCCCAAAGTCAAGTGAAATAAGGTTTTTCATTTACTGAAAAATGTTTGTCAAAATGTTCTGTATTACAGCTTTATTTGTGTATCACATATATTCTCAGATCGACCAGTGCCTGGCTGAAGATCGTTTTGTCTGCATGTCGACGAGGTAACATTGCTATTAAATGACAATGTTTTTATATTGTTACATGCTGATAATATAAATAAATTTATATGACCTTGAAATCCAGACACAAATTATCAAATTGCGTCTTTGTGCAGGAAAATCACAGTATTACCTCAATATTAAACAGGAACCCCCTCCCGAATCCGTCCCATCCGCTGCAACAATGCCGGAGTCTTCTGTGCGCATTTAAACTCAACGTGGAACGTTGTATGTCTATATGTCGTCGACAAAAAGAATGTGAACGTGTTGAGTTACATTGTTTCAACTTTTCATAAATTTGAATAAAATATGCACAAAGTGAAAACTTCAGCAGCTCCTGAAGGAGGAAACCTTATTATAACATGCGGTCCTTTACTTAAGATAAGGTTCCAATCTCAAAAAAGCGAGACACAAAATAAATGTTCTATAAAAGAAACATCAAAACAAAGCAAACACACAAACATTAAAAAGGGTCAACGCCTTGGAACGGTCAACACATTTGGGGTTTAAACCGGTTTTTAAACAAACCTTTAACATTGGCTTGAATTATTCACAAACATTTACCGGTAGATGGAAAAAGTTCCCCTTAACATTACAATTCAAACTAAATATCACACAAAGAGAATACCTCAGCATGTAATTTCCATTTAACCACTAAATGGTTGAATACAAAAAAAAAAACATCAGAATTTTAAGTGTGTGAGGCAAGATAAAAAAAATAAAACCAAAACGAGTAGCAACTACACCCCTTCTATAGTGTGTACGCTTACGGTCATGTACATGTACCTATAGCAATGTCATATTTGGCAATAAACCTTGCTCTAAGATGATCATAATCACGCGTCGTGTTGATTGTGAAGTCACCCATGAAAAGTTCATTTGCTTTTAACCGCTTTGTGTTGTTTTTTTTGTTTTTATAGAAAGCAATTTTCAAAGAGAAGTTTACCGAGAACTTATTATTGAACTAAGAGATGAAAAAAAAAAGAGTGAAATTGTCACATACGAATATTCTTGACTGAAAGTCTTTGAGTAGGTCTGTATTTCGCCAACATTTACATAATCTTTGTTGAGTATGAGGTCAACGTTGTCGGGCTCTAACAACGCTAGAAAAGAGCAGCTACACAATTGTCTCATCTCGAAATAATTAACACGCAACTGTTCCTGATGAACATACAGCTTTCATGAGTTCAGGGTTACGTGACCATCATATTTGGGGACTCCGTAGTTTAATAATATAATGAGTCAGTTGCTTTTTAATATCATTATTTTGAGCAATACATACTGGTACATGCGTTTGTCGGAACAGTTGAGATACGTGATAATTAATTTAAAACAAGAAACCGTCGGAGACGGGTGATGCTCCCCAAAGTGTTTTTGTCACAATATTGCACTATATATTCAGATAAAAGGAAACGTCTTGAAGGGAATTACTTTGGACAAAATAAAAGGTTTGGATGGTTTAGCAACTTAAAAATTTCAAAGGACCATAACTCTCTAAATAACTCATCTAACCAGAACCCACTAATAACATGCGCATCTCCTCAAGGTAGTTAAGCTTCCCATAAAGCTTCATTGAATTCCAGTCAGTAGTTGGGGAGAAATAGCCCGGACAAGAATTGCACTATATGTAGAGTTTATAGAAAATTTCAAATGGCCAAAACTCTGTGAAAAATCATCCGACCATAACCGGCTGATAATATGCACATCTCCTGTTGGTAGTGAAGCTTCCCATAAAGTTTCATTGAATTCCCGTAATAAGTTGCTGAGAAATAGCTCAGACAAGAATTGCACTATATGTTAAATGGAAAATTCCAAAGGGCCATAACTCTGTGAAAAATCATCCGACCATAACCGGCTGATAATATGCACATCTCATGTTGGTAATGAAGCTTCCCATAAAGTTTCATTGAATTCCCGTAATAAGTTGCCGAGAAATAGCTCGGACAAGAATTGCACTATATGTACAATGGAAAATTTCAAAGGGCCATAACTCTGTGAAAAATCATATGACCATAACCGGCTGATAATATGCACATCTNTGTTTAAATGATGTCTCTTCTTAGCGAAAATCCAGTTTAAGCAGAAAGTGTTGTCCCGTATAAGCCTGTGCGGACTGCACAGGCTAATACGGGACGACACTTTACGCACATGCATTTTGCACAGGTTTCTCAGAACACGACACATATTTGCATATTCATGCGGATTTCAATCTCTATTAAATACTTATAACAAATAAATGTATGTTTGTTCAGGGCACGATGCCATATAATTGTTCTTGATGTTATCTAGAATTATCTATTCTATTTCAGTAGTGATGACGATGCTTTTCCAAATCAAACTCATAGCTGTAATTGTTTGTTATTTGGTTATTTAAGTGGCTTTTGTGTTTTCTTTATTGATTCATCAAAACTTCTGTAAAGCAAACTTCATTAGACGCTGTTGCTGCCTCACTTATTCTTGCGATTAAAACCAAACGTTAGAAAATAGCGAAGTAATACAAACAACCCGCCCCACCCCCAATGGCGAATTATTCTAAACAAAGACTCATCAACGCATCCGAAGCCTGACAGGATACTCACATGGGATCTGTTAGCATATTAACGGATGTGGAGTTGTTTACATTACATCTCGTTCTTTGTGGTGTTTAATATTATTCTCAATTATTTGCGCATTGTGTAAATACCAAATATCTATAACAGTTTTTTTGTCATGACCCCTTTCTTTTACTATTCTACGACGTGTATTACCTTTGAATGAAATATGCATATTATGTTAATATTAATTCTGAGTAAGGGTGAATATAAAATTAAAATTTCAAAATTAAATGCCTATATGTCATGGCTTGCTATTTTTGGTTTGTCAGTGGTATCTTTATGGCTTCATTGAGGTTTGTCAGTGTTCTCTTTGTTTGCTTCATTTATTCATCAAATATTCTATAACGCAATATTCATTAGACGCGGTTGCTGCACCGTTAATTCTTAGATTGAAACCCCAACTCTAGAAAATATGTTATGTTATAACGAAATAATAGAAGAAATCCCCAATGGCGAATTATTCTAAACAAAGGCTCATCAACGTATCCGAAGCCTGACATGATACTCACATGGGATCTGTTAGCATATTAACGGATTCACGTGGAGTTGTTTACATTACATCTCGTTCTTTGTGGTGTTTAATATTATTCTCAAATATTTGCGAATTGTGTTAATACCAAATATCTATAACAATTTCTGTTGTGATGACCCATTCGATTTACTATTCTACGACGTGTATTTCGTGTGAAAGAAGTATGCATATTATGTTTATATAAATTCTTAGTTAGGGTGAATATAAAATTAAAATTTCAAAATAATCTGTCATTGCTTGCTATTTTTGGTTTGTCATTGTTCTCTTTGTTTGCTTCATTGATTCATCAAATATTCTATAACGCAATATGCATAAGACGCGGTTGCTGCACCGCTAATTCTTTAGATTGAAACCCCAACTCTAGAAAATATGTTATAACGAAATAATAGGAGAAATCCCCAGTGGCGAAATATTCTATACAAAGCCTCATCAATACATTTGAAGCCTGACATGATTCTCACATGGGATCTGTTAGCATATTAACGGATTCATGTGGCGTTGTTATCTCCCGCCAGAGGCGGAGGGATATTGTTTTGGCGTTGTCCGTCCGTCCNTTTTACCACCCTTTTTCCCTTTCTTTGGCATATTGAAATGCAGCTGAAAATGTTCATAAATTCATAATTCAAACTTGGCTCATAAATGAAAATATTGATATAATCTGTGGAAATAATAAAAAGATGTTAATTGTTTATATCTACATGCTATCATCCACTATAATTTAACACATCGAGAATAATGTTCCACTATTAGACAACAAACAGACAAGAGTATTAAATCTATACAGGAAGATTTTGCTGATATATTCTATTAAACAGACACTTATCTACTTTTAGAAATCTATTTATCTTAGTTTTGATATGTTAGTGTTATAGTAGTTTATACAATTATATCAGCCCATTTTTATATGATTTTAATAAAAAAAATAACTTGGTAAATCTGTTTATTGCAGAAGGTTATTGGGTAAAAAATAGACTACAACTGTTGGTCTGTCATTGTCAATTACTCCTTTTATGTCTTGTTACTGTCTTGCATACACGCCATAAATTTTAAGACCAGTTCCGGGACATTGAGCTCAATTTTACAGGACTTTTGCCGATTTTCCGGGACATGTTTACATATAGCGATAATATATGCATTTTGTGGTACAATTTTTTTTTCACATCATAAATTGCTAAGTTCGAAAGCCTATCCGAAATACCCTAGATCTATAAACGTCAAACTAAACATTACTACTTCCGTTACTAGATACAAGCCACGTTTTTTTTTGTGTTAGAAAAGAGCACCAAATTGCTTTTGTGTACATGTCACATCATCTGCCGAAAACATGTGGGCGTATCCACGGCCGCATAAAAACTTTGTAACGCAGAGAACCTTGAGATACATGTGCATTTCACTTTTTTGTTGCTGGGACAAGCAAACAAATCTGCTGGACGTTTTGACATGGCGAACGCAATTCAAATTCACTTATTATATTATTTGTATTATTATTATTACTGGGGGTTTAGAACAAGACAGAAATAAACCTAGTGAGGATGACGTTTTTATATGCTTAATTTTTTAACTCAACTTCTTTGTCGGTTCAAAGTGCGAACATAACCTGCTTTTAATTTTTTTTTCAACGATGTTGGACTTCAGATGTGTGAACAACTCCTTTGCCCTTACGCAGCGGGAAATTATAACGTAAAGCCAATTAACAACCACATAAAACAATGCCGCCTTTTCGGTTTGACTTCGAACATGAGACAATCAATATGATTACAGGACCCCTGTTAATTGATAGATTATGACACCTAGCGCTGTCACCTATTCGGGTAGGCATTGCCATGGAGACGCTGCGGATTAGTGAAAACACGGATACGAGGTGCAGTTAAGCCTAAAATAAGGTACATGTATATATGGATTTTGTAAAATCCGGGACATTTGACAGATTTCCGGGACACGTTCTTCATTTCCGGGACAATTCTGGACAATCCGGGACGTATGGCGTGTATGCAGTGTCTTGCGAAAAATATTAAGGGAATAAGTTATTGATCTACGAATAAAAATTGCTAAATTATGTATTAGTGTATATTTTTATGAAATCAAGTTGCAGTTAAATGTTAGGACCAGAATTTGCAGAAATGTTTGGCTAAGAACAGCAAGTTCGAATCAATTCATGCAAGATTAAAGATTCATTATTCATAAATATGCCATTCATATGGTTCAATGCCTGGAATGGCTGGATATCGCAGCTTGCCTTCAGGTCATTATAAACACATAATATAAAACACAATTATTAGGAATGTGTATTATATAAAGATGTAAAATAAGAGCTAGGTGTATTTTAAATAATTTTCCTTACGAGAGCCACCTGATTCAACAAAAGAAAATGTTGGCAGAATTTTGTTTATTTTGTTGTTATCCGGCCATTTTTACCTTTAGATGAAGAGTTTTAGCTCTCAAGACCGAAAGAGGAAAAAGTGGACAGAAGCAAAGGTTACACGAAACAATAAATATATTGAAAAAGATAATCGGAGCAAATCCTGATTTTGAAAATGAATTTTGAAAATTTACGTTTTTAAATAATTATATTGAAAACAAAGGTTTCATTGTTGTTGTTTTTTTGTTGTAAGTGGAATATCTACAGCATAAAATTAGTGTATTGCATACTTATTTATATTATTTTAATTTGTGTTTGGCTATATACGGTTTATATCTATAGACATAAATACTCTTTGGAAAGAATTCAAGCAGTTCTGTATTAACACCATAGAAAAACACGTTCCATCTAAACTTGCAACACACCGTTTCAACCAACCCTGGGTGAATCGAAAGATCAAGCGCCTAGCAAGACAAAAGAAGAGGGCCCTCAGGAGATCCAAACATACAAGGAAACCGGAAGACCTCACCCGATATAAGCAGCTGCAAAAGACAGTCCAATACGAGTGCAAACGGGCATACAACACATACATCAGCGATACTGTATCTGAAGATCAAAACCCTAAGAAGCTGTATTCCTTCATCAAAACAAGAAGATGTGACAGCAGTGGTTTGGCCCCCCTGAAACATGAAGGTCTCCTGTATAACGACCCGATATCTAAGGCCGCAATCTTGAACGAGCAGTTTACAAGTGTGTTCACAGAAGCGGACCCAAGTAACATCCCAAAGATGAGCGGAACACCATACCCATCAATGGCAACATTCAACAAAGGAAATGAAGGTGTACATAAACTCTTGCGGAA
>VMBQ01008282.1:0-29412 GCA_007657795.1 Dreissena rostriformis
CAGTAGCGGGTGACGTAATAGCCAATATGGCGGCCGTCAATGAATCGATTCTGGGATTGTCTATACAGGAAGCTTTCCCCCAAACCGTAGACAGAGATAAACACGTGTTCCCACAATAGGCAGATGATTATCTGCCGGACGGGTGGGACCATAAAAGTTCCTTAAAACCAGAAGGGTGGGTCCATAAATGTTCCTTAAAACTACAACTCGCGTGGATCTTATCTAGATGCTTATAGAACAATACCGCTTAATATGCGGATGTGAATTACATTAATCTGATTAAAATTACGCAATGCATTAAACGATAGGAGACATCTTACAAGGCCTTTGCTTGACTTGATAATTTCCCGAAACCAACGTTTAAGTGTATCATAAATGCGAAGTTTTGATGTTTGTTTTATTATTCATAACATATTTAAATCCAGCATCTCTGTTTTTGAAATTCTTTTTTTGATTTTGCTGAATTCATCCATTTACTCTTTTTTTTTCATTCGTCTTTTCATTCTTCGTTGTCGTTGTATTTGAAGACATTTTTCAACGGCTCGTAAATTGAAAATTTCTAAGTAAGTTTTATAATTCAATATTTTAATACAATTACAATATCCGAGCAGTGATTAAAAATTACTATTATTATTAAAAAAAAGCATGCGATGTGCGAGTGCGTTATTTAAATTAATCTATGACATACATATTGTATATTTGTAGAACTATACATGTATTTGTAATTTCAACTCCGTGTAACGACGTTGAAATTACCCGATTCAAATGCACATTTATGTTTAAAGTTTAAAACGACTCGCTGTAAGCAGTGAACAGCGAAATTCAGTGACATCGCTCGTGAAAATATGATAGATAAACGAAACAAACAGAAATAACGACAAAAAACCACCCGGAAAATAACGAAAGAAATAAGCATATTTTACCAGTATCTATCTTGTATCATATTATTTCATACAACCATTGTTTTTTACGATATATCCTTTTTACAGCTTCGTTTTTTTGCACAAACAATCACGATTCAACTATATTTATTTTCATTAATATCTTGATAGGCTTGCTGTTAAAAGTCGAAAACATTTAAAATAAATATCGCATGCATATGTTACTTGTTGTATATTTGCATTTGTAAATGAAGGGTATAAGTTGTTTATTTGCTTAATTATATTAACACAGCATCCTTTTTGGACCGATACAGTAGCTTTTTATATTGTGCAATGATTTACGAATTAATTAGTGTACGAGTCGACTACTGGCAATCAAATTCAATACGTATTAGTTAAAATGCAACAATTTTTACATGTAAACATACGTATAAAACTCGTTTTAAAAGATCAAAGCGAACTTGTTTGACTTTAAAATATTTTAACAAGTGGCGAGACTTTGGCGCGAATTCTTTTAGACATCTGGAACGCGTGACGTCACTCAACGTTGACGATGCCAGAAAGATAAGATAAATACATTTTTTTTGTAATCAAATTTACATTAACCCATGACAATGTTAAACATGTTAAAAGCATATTATCAGTTTCGGTAACATAATCATAATGATGATAATACTAGAAATAAATAAACTTTTTTTATTTGTCACGTGATCGCCATTACTTCCGGTATAAACTTCCTGTTTCGCGTTTTCAATTTTCAACCCAAAAAATATTGATGTTTTGCCTGAATTTGATGTCAAACCTGTCGGAAGAACGTAAGTAGACTTTTCTGTAATATATTATTAGTGGTTAACTTTCACGATAAGGTTATTAAATACATGGTTTATATGCCTGACCAGTCGAATTCGCCAGCATGTATATCATGCGTGTACGATGTGAATCTAAATTTAGTTTTAGTGCNTTAAGTGATTTAATATTAAGAATCAAATGAATAAAAATGGTAATTCCATTAAAGCGACATTATTGGAATCAAACAGCTCGTTTAACGGTGAATATTGCAAGATGCGGACAACTATTTTTGCGATCCTGTATCTTTTGGTTATTTGTTTACACCACAAAAAGGAGACTTCATACCTATGTTTTGCATCTTATAAGAAAAACGAATATGATTGTATAGTTCCAACTTGAGTCACTTGTTGTTGCGCGAGTGGTTACCACTAGACAAAAGCCTACTAATCATCAGCAATCTAGTTCCATCCACAAGTAGAAAAAAATCCATGATGATTCGCATCATTTGCTTTCAAGTATCTAATTTAATCAAGGACTTTATATCAAGCTGAAAACAAGGGCAGTAATCTTAGGTTCAACTCATATGTAAATGGTCTGCCACGTGTGCGTTTGTTAGATAATATAGCACACATTTAAGAAATGGACTACGGCAGAAAAACTGTTCGCATTTTTGGGGCGTTTTTCCCAAAATTTTCGTGTAAACAGTGGCCTTTTTTCAACATCTTTATTAAAGATAGAAGTTCTTACATAATTGTAAACACGTACTTTATTGTGCAAGTTGCTATCGGTCATACCATGCATACATTATAAATAAAATTGCGGCACATGAGTTCCAGTATTAAATATTTAAGGTATGTTTGTAGACTATGTACGTACTTGTTACTGCAGGCAGGGTGTAGTGTCCCGGGGCGGGGGTTGTCGTGGTCTTCCTGGTCGAAGATGCCGACGAAGGAATTTTCGTCGTAGCAGAACTGAGCTGCGTACTGTGAGTGAGTGCTGACGTGCCTTCTGTAGATGCGGGATGCGTGTTGGTGTGCGTGGGTATCACGATGTGATGTGTTGGAGGTGTAACCATCGTCGTCATCTGCGTGTTTGGAGATGTAACCATCGTTGGCGTCTGCGTGCTTGGAGGTGTAACCATCGTCGTCGTCTGCGTGCTTGGAGGTGTAACCATCGTCGTCGTCTGCGTGTTTGAAGATGGAACCATCGTCGACGTCTGCGTGTTTAAAGGTATAACCATCGTCGTCGTCTGCGTGCTTGGAGGTGTAACCATCGTCGTCGTCTGCGTGTTTGGAGGTATAACCATCGTCGTTGTATGTGTGCTTGGAGGTGTAACCATCGTCGTCGTCTCCGTGCTTGGAGGTGTAACCATCGTCGTCGTCTGCGTGCTTGGAGGTGTATGAAGCGTTGTAGCTGATGCCGGTGTGGAAGATGTAGCTATAGACAGACAAATTATAGATCGATACACGTATCACAATACTAACATAAAACTACAAATGTATTTTTCTTCTTTATTTTTATGAAAAGCATATTGCAAATTATTCAA
The DNA here is from genome assembly GCA_007657795.1 of Dreissena rostriformis. NCBI lineage: Eukaryota > Metazoa > Mollusca > Bivalvia > Myida > Dreissenidae > Dreissena > Dreissena rostriformis. The sequence goes on from VMBQ01008282.1 coordinate 3,217, forward strand.
ATTATATGCATTTATTTAAAAAAAGGGTACCATGAAAAAGGAGGACATTCACAAATGTCATGCTTTTCACTTGTAATAAGTATATATTCTGAAAAGGAACTTATATTATCATCGGTCATTAAATTGACGAAGCATTAAAATGTCTCCATCAACATACGATCAAAATCCACCTTGTTCTGTGGGACGGGTTGGGTATTGCACGGGCCACTCGCACTCGAACCGTCACAGCAGAATTGACACAGGCGCTCCGTGCCCGGGGCGAAACTTGGCGTACCGAAAGTTCCATGGAAGTTGCACGGATCAGCAAGCAAGGAGGAGTGGTCGTACAGACATTCGTACCTGCTCGAGCATCTGCAAAGTCAGGTTATTGTCATTGTATTACCTTAGCGTTCCCAAGCGATATTAACAGAGAATTAACAATGCGTTGCGTTCTTGTTTATGTTATACCGACCCTGAAAAAGAGTATTTTAAACGTATACAGTCGATTGGTGTATAGCGGCTTTTAGTGAGTAACGGATTGGTCAAAAGTTTTTTGCAAAATACTTTTATTTATGATTCGATTGATAGTTTTCTATGAAGTGAATACAAAAAAAGCCTAGCATTGTTAAGTCGATTCATGTTTTTGTTGACGTGTGCCAATGTGTACAACTGTTTCTTTTTTCGAAAGCAAAACAAGGTCACGTTATGTACGCACCGTTTTTATGACGACGTATGGTTCCTTGAATTTTGCAGATTTTATTTGGCAAACATAATGTTCATTGATGTTATATTTTAGTATTATGTGTCCTTTACATACGTAATAATGCTCAGAAACCAAATTGATGCGTACCATATAAAATAAGCATGAAAGCTGCAACTCGTGATTTAGTGAATAACGGACATGTGGTGAGCCATATTCAGGAATGTGGGGATTGTCTAAAAATAAATATAAACTCAATTGGAAGAGCCCAATACACATTTTGTTAGCGTATGGCTATGACATTAATTAGTAAAAACATCATTTTTAATGAAAAATATTCGAATTATAACGAAAAATCGATTTCTCTGAAAACATATTTTTCACTATCAAATCTATATATATATATATATATATATATATATATATATATACGTATTCAAATCAAAATGACCCGAATATAGGGTGCATCGCTTTGAACAGCCATTTCTTCATCAATTGTGTAGCGATTTCCATGAACTCGGTCTTATTAAACGCAAAAATGAATTTCCTTTCGGGAAATGTACATATCTTGAAATATTTTTTACAAATGATGGGTCAAATTTCGAGAAATAACACGATACACATGTAATCAGATAAAGACCTAAGCGATCTGGTAATAGCTGAATCAGTGTATCATGAAATTCGCGCTGTAAACAAATAATATTTGTCGGAAATTTAAAACCGCTGGTATGTTTCCATCTGAAAGACATTTGTCTTTCGAGGTATAATGGTTTAATTACTAAATGCATGATGTAAACGTTGAAATGAGACTCGACGTCCTTAGCTATTCGTTATACACCAATCGACTGTAATATCTACCCTCGTCGAAGTTATCAATTACGCGGGAATAGCGGTATAGCTTGTCTGGGTTAAGGAAACGGCGGAAAATTTGATACGTTTTAATACCTTTTTTCCCAACTCCACCCAACCGTTAAATGCGTCGTGAACTGGGAAAAAGGGGCTTAATACATGTGCGTAAAGTGTCGTCCCATATTAGCACGTGCAGTCCGCAGTGGCTTATCAGAGACGACACTTTCAGCATACACTGGATTTTTACTTAGAAAATCAAGCTAAACAAAAAATACAATAAAGCGGAAAGGATCGCCTCTGATTACCAAGTGCGGACTACACAGGCTAATCTGGGACGAAAATTTACGCACATACATTAAGCCCCGTTTTCCAAGAACTATGCTCAAATGTTTTGCAAACGAGTATGATCATGACTACCCCTTCTTGATGACGCTGAAGTTGCCGTGTTCGTCCACGTGCAGCACGTTGAGGCAGTAGGACTCGTAAACACTGCACGTGACCACTGGGCTGTGAGTCTGACTACAGCTCGCCCCGTCACACAACTCACACTCTGTAAACAGGCGCATGGTAGAGGTTCACACCAATGACAATTTTGTACGGATGCTCACATACGTAAAATGTGCATGTCGATATTTAATTTTTATTTCCTATTATTTATTGCTGTTAAATACCTGTAATTCGAACACGACACTCTCCGATCTTGGGATAGACAGAAAACCAAAATATAGTTACCAGACTGCCCATTTGCTATGCAAAAACAATACGAGAACCATTGAAGATTGCTCGCGCTCGGTCAGCAGGTGTTAAACAGAGTTTCCACATATAAAACATCAAAATGAAAATAATTAGCTATGTAATGTTCTAGCTGTAAATTATCTATTTTATAAGCGGATTATCTTACATAAATCCTTCACTGATCACTCATATAACAACATTAATTATTTCCTCGTTTAACTGTAAAATAGCTCGGTATGACCACAATTGAGAAAGCGCTGAGCTCACGAGTGGTTAGGCTGCTTCCGGTTGTAGACTGATGATGCGTGGGGTCACTGGGTTTGGTGTGAACGGAAGTTGTCGACGTGACGGGTGGGCTAGTCGTAGTTGTGGGCGGCGTTGACGCCGTTACGGGTGGGAAACCTGAAATACACGCACAGCATACACCTTTCCCAAGGAAACAAAGTGAAAATAGTGTCCTCTTTGCGATCAGGAAGTCCCAAGTTCGATCCTCCCTCTTTGGAAATCATTAATGCACCAATCCCTAATCAACACAACCCACGAAAACGTCTCTTAATTATCTAAAAAGCCATCCACTACCGCAACTAGAAACGTATCGCAAAATTCAAAGATAGAATTTACTGTAGCAATAAATGAGAATTAAACAACCCTAATAATTTTACTTTCACTATAATTTGATCATTACCAACCCAAACATGCAGTCATGTGTTTTTTATGATGCATCGCTCATCTTCTTTCAATCTAATTAAACCTTTACATTATTTAGTTTATAAATTTGGAAATGGTTCGTTTCGAGATAGCGAGTTGATTTTTGTTTGTTTTCAAATTAGTATTTATATTGCGATCACATGGTTGTTTTCTTTGTTTTAAATGTGCGATAATGCCAAAAGTACTATATACATGTATCAATTAAAATATACGTATATATAATTTGATCAAACATACTGTAATTTTGCTGGCCTTGGAAACTCAGGAAAACATTTAAACAGTAATCCATATTTTCCGGATGTTCATTTTCGCAACAATAGGTGCAGTATCGGCCCACGGGTATCTGGGTATAGTTCTGATTGCGACACCCCGGGGTTGTCGAAGATGTGTCCACAAACTGATTTATACACAATTCTTTCGGCAGGCATCTTAAAATAACAAACGGAAAAACATATTCGACCATACACATTTTAGCCTCGTTCAGGGAAAACTGGTCTTATTAAATGTGTGTAGAGTGTTGTCGCAGATTAGCCTGTACAGTCCGAACTGGCTAATCAGGGACGACACTTTCCGCTTTTATGGTATTTTTCGTTTAAAAGAAATATCTTCTTATGGTAAATCAAGTTAAGGCGGAAAGTGTCGTAAAAACAATACTCTCTGAAAATGCAGAAATCGAGTTCAAATTGTATAGAAATGACCATTTTGTCGATAAAACCCATTGGATGAATGGTCCTTTTCAACCAGTGTACGTTCATGACAGACAGTTTTCTTACTGTATTGTATATATTTGCTTTACGTGTTCAACGAATGGTTGTTTTCTTTTCACGGTAAATATGTTTATTCCTGACTCAATAAACACAAACCTCATCAGGGAAATAGTTATAAATGAAAATAGGACAGTGGGTTATTTACTTGCATTAAAACAAAGTGAAGAAATGCGAGTTAAAAAAAAAAAACATTCTTGTTTTCAACATTTTAACGCAAACTATTGATTTTCACAGTGCAAAATCGATTGCAATTATTAAAGAGACGTGTTCACAGATTTTGGCATGTTTTGTAGTTTGTCATTAAATGCTTTAAATTAATAAATGTAAACATCGGAACTAAATAGCTCCAGTATAAAACAAGAATAAAAATTAAAGAAAGAAAAAAAGTAATCCACACCTGGACTCGAACCACTGACCCTTGGAGTAAAAGTCTAGCAATCCTCATAATGACACAACATATAACGATAACAACAGAACTCTCCAAATTATTCAATCGTTTCGCGTTTGCAACGCTTTATAATTTTCAGGTTTTAAAATCGTCAAAAAGTGCATATAATGGATATTTAAGAGCATGGTAAATGTTCAGTTTTACTGTTTCCTCGCAAATATCATAACTGCAACGAAAATTTGCAAATCTGAAACATTTTTTTTTTCAATTTTGTCAATTTACCAAAACTTAAACAAGTCTCTTTAAAATATGACTTCGGTGATGTTGTTCTTTCTTATATACGTTTGTGGTTATTTTCCAAAAGCTTCTCAATCATGAAGGTTGCCTATCAAAACGTTGCTATAATTTTTCTTAAATAAATATGTTCTCATCTTTGACATTATGTGTTCGTAATGTATATGTAATTTCCATTCTCATGTAGTTAGCTTAAGAAACTTCAGCGAACAGTGTATATAGTAGTGACAGACATGTACGCTGAAGCGAACCCCATATCTATTAAGGTCAACTAGAGTCGTAACATATTTATGTCACGCTATAAATAAAAGACTGTTCATTTTCTTAGATACATTTCTACATATATTGGTGAATAAATAAACATTTCTGCATCGGGGCATATTTTAAGGTTCAAATATTTCAAATGCATCTTACAATAGATAAAAATAACTCTATATATATATCAGCCTGAAATTCACAATTATTACGCCCATTGTCGCTTTGTCACGTGACGAGTTTTCATTTGGATACTTACGGATCGACCTTGACATTTTTTGCTGAAATTGTAAATATTACTTTCGTTTTCTGAAATCTATTATTTGTGATTAACAACTTACGTCTGGTAGATTAAAAGACTGATTTCAAAGTGAATCAGGTAATTTTAAATAATTATTACTTTGAGTTTGTATTAAAACTACAATTTGTTTACAAAACAAGCAAGAATAATTTAAAATACCGGGAAATGTCATTCTGAAAGGAAAACACTTGAGCACATGGTATGTTACTAAATATAGAAATAACGTCATATGACCGTGAAATCTCGGGAGATTCTCATTTTAAAATCGTCTGTCGCATCGCTGTTTTTCTCGATATATTAGAGCAGAAAAGATACATTTTAAATGTTTAAGATAGTATTTTGTGAAAGAATATATCAGTTAAATGTGAACAATGTCAATCTTTACGACCAAGTGGTTGATTTTAGCTAATAAATGCATTTAAAAGCTGTTTTGGACCGGTCTTTATTAACTGTCAACTTGTCGGGAATTTCTGGTTGACGTACCTAAATGGGGTTGGTCCATAACTCTAAAGTCGAGCCAGTCAAAAATCATGAAAAGCGACATTTAATATAAAGAAGTGAAACTCCAGAAACTGCAGCAGTATTGCAATTCTATGATACACACCTTTGTGGCCCTTTATTTATGGCAAGGAACCAATTGACAAAACGGTACAGTACGGCACAAAACGAAACAACATATACACATAGTAGAATAAAGCAAGGGTCACCGCCTTGGAACGGTCAATGTTAAGCATTGGGGGTTTAAACCGGTTATAGAGCGCTAAACCTCACACTTGGCCCAGCAATATTCATGATACATATAAGTGTAAATAAAATTTAACCTCATAGCATTGCAACTCAAATTAAACAGTAATAAAAGGGAATTAAAACGCATTCAATTTAATTACTATTTAATTACTCAATGGTAGGAAGGAGACCAGAGCAACAGAGTTACAACTTTTTGAGGCACGATGGAATGAAATTACAAACACGCATCAAGTTATGGTAGCCAGAACTACATGTAGTTTGACCCGAACAGTATGGTTAACTTAGTACTTTTGGATACAGCATAAAAAGGTTTATTTGTGAAATGTCTTGTCTTTTAATGAAAACTACGCACTGTTTATTAACGAGTACCCTCGTCCCATCATTGTACACGGTGGTGGTGCACATCGCTTGGGATTCGCAAAATTTGCTGTATGCCGGTGCATGGGATTCGTCAACTTGACTGATCGTGGTTCTTCTGATACCTCGGCAGCCAGGGTCGTTAGTACAGGACATGTCTAGTGTGTCCTGACACGCACAACACACTGCCAGGAAAACATTTACAAAATGAGTGAGAAAAATGGCATACTAGCAAAGTTTCGTATCACTAAACGAAGCGTGTTCATACAAAAAGAAGGACGTGGCCCCAGCTTGGATTTGTCAATTGAACTTTTAAATAAAGTGTGATTAAATACGGATATTGTTTCTAATCTGAATAAATGTAGACAGTTAAACATCCCCAAAGAATGCGACTGGTAAGTCAAAGAATTAGTAGCCAATGAAAACATTCCAACAGTAATCTTGAGCATGTTAACGATTTTAAGTATATTCGTAATGGTTATCTTTTTCTATGTCTACGGTTTTCTTACTTGCGGAAAGTATAGCTTGTTGAAAATGAACTATATGGCTAATAGCAGGTTACTCGATCGTAGTTTTCAGATAAATTGAACGACATACAAAATGAAAAGTGGTAATTGTGAAATTTTGTCATAATAATAAAATTATCAAATCTTAAAATAATGAACACAATTAAAACTCAACACTGTGGCTTAACTATGAACACTGTCTGTTAAAGAGACATGATATGGATGGGAATAAATCAAAATGTCACCAGACATTTGGGCGAGTACATCCCGCTTTCTTTTATTGATAAGAAGCCCATCACATTAAGTACTTACTTGTGACGATGGATGACCTACGGGATAGATCACGCACAGATTCGCTGCCACCAGCGTACCTTGCCTCGCCCCCGATTGCAACCAACCAGGCTGAGAGTGATATCGGGAAAAAACACATAAAAACAAAAACTTTCATATTGACCTTAAACGTAGCACTTAGTTCTTGCGCGCAAAACACAATCTTTTATTGGTTAACGCCTTTGTAACGTGATTATAAAATTATTTAATGTTTGTTCATATTATAGAGCGAAAAACGCATATTTAGAAAATACAGTGCTGTATTTTGACATTTGACTTTAAAATATGACTTTGACCATGAAAATAGCGATATGGTTTTAGCGCTCATTTTTTCAATGTTATTTCAAAATGATTAAATGTCTGTGCAAGTTTCAGTCCGGAAATGTTCCAATGCAGACAGATCGACGGACGGACAAACCGAGTTGACATAGTCCTTTCATTATAGCTGAACATATCTTATCTCTTTGCAGTGGGGTGGGGGCAAACTTGTTATTTACTTAAATAATTTTATAGTACAACTCAGTCGTATGACTCCACACTTGGCGTCGTGTTACAAAAATACTGGTACACGTAGAAGAACAAGTATGTTTTTTAGATGAGAATTAGTATGTGTAGATAAACACTGGTGTATTATTGATGAACACTGGTGTACTGTTGATGAACACTAGTGTATTATTGATGAGCACTGATTTATGTAGATGAACATTGGTATATGTAGATGAACACTGGTACGTTGTAGATGAAGACTGATACATGTAAATGAACTCTGAAACATGATAGATGAACACTGGTACATATAGTTGGACACCTGTACAGGCAGACAAACACTAGTAAATTGTAGATGAACACTATAACATATATGAACACCGGCACAATTAGTTTAACACGGGTATATTGTAGATGACCACTAGTTAGTACATGTAAAGGAACTCTTGAACATTGTAGATGAACACTGGTTCATTGCAGATGCACCCTTTTACATAGTTAATTAACACTGATACACTGTAGATGAACTGTGATACCTTGTACATGTACACTGGTACAATGGATATGAACACTCGCTAATTGAAAATACAAACCACATTCGTACAATAAAGGCAGCAAAAGTGAACACAAATAACATACAGATGAACACCAGCAGAATACAGATTACACGTGTTTAACCAAGTTATATATTGATGAACACGTGTGAACACAAACAGATGAACACGTCTTCAAAATGAATGGAAAAGTCAGGCCTAGTAACAAAGACCAAGTTTTACATCATAACATAATGAACGTGATCAATTTTGTGACATATAGTTTTCAAATAAACAAATTTAATATTTATGTACTTAATGATATGTGTTATTATTTCAATGACACGTAGTAAAACGTTATATATTCAATGTGAAAAACAAAACACAATTATATAAGCAAACAGTTTATCCCATACCGATGAATACAATCCAAATTATATTCCGTGCAAAATGCATGTCTTCTCCTAATGTATGTATTAAATATGTATTTGCTATTGACTTTACATATAATTAAATAGGTGTCGCACACTGACTAACAGTCACATAACTGTTAGCAGATGTGATGAAACTTGTGCATCGAATTCATATTTAAATTTAATAATCTCAATTGACACTGGTTTGACATTGAGGAAGTTATCATTATTATCGCAGTGGAGGATGCGGATAAAATATCAGAGGTGTATTCTAATCTTCATGTGTAAATACCATCTAGCATATCAGATATTTTCAAAATAAACTTATCGTAGGAAACTAACATTAAAGCAGTAAGTTAAACATACAATTGAAGAAGGTCACGCTTCAATATGGATTAAAGAAACCAACCTTCCGAACACTAAACAGCTCGGTCTAGCTGCGTCCAATGAAATTCCTCGTTGCACATCAAACACCAAAGACTGTATATAACAGGTGATGCATATTCAACTTATCACCCCAAATGAATCATGTACATTTAACTCTGTAAACATATTTTATAGAGGTTCGTTAGGAGATTACATTACCAACAATCACATGATTTTGGTACATAGTTTTTAATTGTGTATACATTATTATTTTGAAAGCGACACTTCGATTGACACCGGTAAAGGTCATCCGACCGTGACCTCTAATGCGAAGTCATCACATCCATTCTGCGGAAAGTTTACAGTCGGATAAGGCGATTTATCTGAGAAACGAGTAATTAGTGGCGACGTCTGCATCAAGGAGTAACATTAACCAAGTGTCGAGTTCTACGTATCAACATTCTTGCATTAAAATGCATGTTCGTGTCCATCTGTACACACACAAACTATTGCAAAGAACATCCAGCTTATTGTGGGTCTGAAAACAATTTTAGTATGTTTTTGCCTTATCTGACTAAGATCACTTCTAAGTCCAACAGAATTGCACAAATTTCCTAATTTTAAGTAATTCAAACTTAAACAATAGTTTAAAGGCCCTATAAAGGTGACAAATCGAATTATTATGCATATAAACTGGTCTAATGTTTACCGGATTTCAGTTACTCTTGCATTAAAAATGNTAATGGGACCCTATGGGAAATGGAATTAGTGTATTATAACCTCAATACGCGATAAAATAATTACCAACCTGCTTGGTGTAGCGGCCTATCGAGTATTTCTTTCTTTCTTTATTTTTCATTGGTATGTTTTACCAAATTTACTAACAAGCAGCGAACTATGTTTGTTCAATTATTCAACACGACCCTTATATTGCCCACTATTTTGGAATCACCCATTTATGACATTTGATCGAATATAGTTTGTATAATTATTTGTTATGAACTAGTAATGTCCTTATTTGTTGGAAAAATTAAGAGAGTATGTACTGTTTGATCTAAGACTTATAAGCCCTATCGAATTTTATATCTTGACTCGGGTCACACACTTAAGGAAATACACACATATACCCCCCCTTAACAAACAAACCAAAAACACACACAACACAGCCCATCCAATACTGTGCGTTGTCTTTCCTATACCAGCCCCACCATCGCACAACTTATTGATTATGAATGTTTGACACAATTTAGTGACAGTTTTCTATCGGTATATAATTTTCTGTACTTCTGATTAACCCATTTATGCTTAGGGTCTAGAAAAAAGGCCTTGGCAAACAGCGTATACCCAGATGAAACGTCGCATGATGGGTCTGCGCTGTTTGCTAAAAGGAATTTCTTATAAAATATTCTAAATATAGAAACAAATATACTAGACATCCCTAATTTTGGAAATAAATTGATCAAATTTAGAAGGATGGGAGAGTCCACTAGGCATTAATGGGTTAATTACATCATATCTCTGAGAACAGTTTTCAGTTCCATTGTCTTTCTACGTCGCAATCAACATCCTTTCATGATTTCAACGCTGTGGTAATTTTTCTTTGTGTGAGCATCAAAGACAAATTAAAATCCATAAATGGCACAATTGGCAAATTCCATAAGGCTTCATCTTTTCATAATGGTCGATGTGCCATACGTAGTTAGGCCCTAGGTTTGTATATGTTCTATATAATTGTACAAGACGGCAAACGAGCATGCCAACGAACTTTGCTCACTCAGTGCTCGTCGTGAGTTTTTGAGATTACATGTTGTCTGGCGTCCGACAACAGCTCGTGCTTTTTGTTTTCTAAGCCTCGCCTGATAAACCTGATCTTTAATCAACACTAACCTATTATTCTCTATATCTAACTGCGATACTACAAACATGAACATCTGGTGACATTCTTTTATTTATATCCGATTTGTTCATATTTCTATTCCAAGAGGGCAGCACACTGTTAACAAGAGAACGCTTTTAAAATGTGATCGTACTTGAACTTTTACTTTCTTGTGTGAACCTCTACATTGACTGTTCGATGTGTGAACCCGTGGTATCAACTTAACCCCTAGGAAACAAACGTTTTATAATTGATTTTAACTTTTGACCGTAATTAATAGTAATACAAATGTGGTCCTGTTTTCAAAAGTATTTATGCGACCAGTGTCATAATGCTTTAACAACTGATATAGCACATAAATTAAAAATAAATTTCATCTGAAACATCAAGGCGCGTAGATTTCTTCATTTCTTCAATGATACGATTTTCCTCTACATGGAATAATCACATTAGGGCAAACAAAAAAAAACCATATCAAAATGTATTGTGTTTGCTATTGTCAAATGTCGCACTTTATTTTTATAGTACTTAAATCTATGTGTATGTATTAATTTATAAACTATTACATTGAATCTGAAAACAAATGAGAGTTGTGTCCCCTGATCAGCACGGACGTGTTTTTGTGACTCGTGCATTTCTTTACAAAATTGTGAATATGGGAAGAAATATTGTTCTTTGGAGAGCGCGTATTGGCTGTTTTAGTCAGCCGAAGAAGTCAGTTTATCGGATTAAAACGCTTGTGATTCCTAAAGGTGTAAAATGTAGGTTTTAAACCAGTTTTCGCCTTGCCACGTGCATTGCCGACATTATTCTCATATTTGGAGTCGTAGAATCCAACCCGGGCCCCCCAAAGGAATTCGGAACTAGACGCAAAACTCAGCATTCCAGCCAAGATAACGCTCTAGGGCCGCTAGACAGGTCAATACCTAACCGTCCCGTGACTAGAGCGCAGGCACCGTCCCGTAATTGACTCTCGGTCTCCGAACAACAACCGAACAACGTTTGACCCTAAACAAAGGCGAATATCAACATATGCGACTCCGATAACCTCTCACCCTTAGTCCCAAGAACGGATACAAGAGCCCAACACGATCGCAAGAGACGAAAACAGGTCAGTCAATAATCTCGAAATTCTAGAAATGCTTTCGGCAATAAGGAGCGATATGAATAAACAACACCATAAAGTCTCAACTGAATTCACAAACATCGATTCAAAAATGGATAAAATCATGTCGAGGATCAGTGACCTTAAATCTGACAACGAACGCCTTAAACAAGATAACATTGACTTAAAACAACAAGTTACCGATATGCAACAAAAACTGGATATTACTGAAAACCATTCACGACGCAATAATCTTAAATTTCATGGCATACCAGGAACTATCAACGAACAATGGGACACTACAGAACAAAAACTGAGGGAATTTATGAAAAATACGCTAGGACTCGAGCAAGCAGAAAATATAGACATCGATAGAGCACACAGAGTGAAATCCGCAATAAAACAGAATGCACGATTACAGCTCGTTTGATCAGATTCAATGACTGTCAATCTATCTTCAACAAAGCGAAAACTACCCTGAACTCAAACTCATCTTTTTCTACAAGATTTATCTGATCGAGTCAAGCGTCAAAGGCATAAGTTAGGCGAACGGATGATCACTGAGTGAAAAAATGGCAACTACGCATCCATAAGATTCGACAAACTGTACATAAACAATGATATTTACAAATTCAATGACACTACACAAAGTATTGAACGCATCGCTTCACGCAGGAGTTTTCAACCACGTGCACATCAAGCANTAAACGATGATATTTACAAATTTAATGACAATACACAAAGTGTTGAACGCATCGCTTCACGCAGTAGTTTTCAACCAGGTGCACAGCAAGCACGTGGGTACAACAATAACAATAACATCTCGGACGAAAGACGATTCGCTGACTACCAAATCGAAATACCACGTAGACCACCCGTCACCGACGACAATCCTTCTAAATTGGTCACCGAGGATTACCAAAGTTTTTCCGATCATCGTTCGAACATCTCCGAGGATAACGACCCACCGAGCCAATCACTCATTGCATAGGAAGTGGGCCAAGGCCAACACATAAACGCTTGTGAGCACTACAGCATATTCACGTGGAACATTGCCGGTCTAAACAAACATCAAGACAATAGCGAAGGTCCAACCACACAACCCGATATCGTACATAAACATTAAGGCATTTTAACATTGAATATAAACGAACTATCGAAATATAAAAATGACGCCGAATTAAAGAACTTTTTAAATAACTACGATATTTGCGGCTTATAAGAAACTTGGAGTAATCTTACTGGGGAATTCGATTCGTTTCTGAACTCTTATGTCCACTTTGATTCTGTTCGATCTAAACCTGCAAATGCTTTTCGAAATAGTAGTGGTGTGAGTGTTTTGTTAGAGAGCATTTAATCCAATCAAGTTTGGTCAGAAGAATTAATAGTNAATAATGTTCTCGCCGTTTACATGGACAATTCGCTAAATTATCAGGTTCCGATGTAATTTATTATTTGAAAAGAAAACGTATGATTTTGATGACGTATTCGCAGGTTCAGTGTTTCGGTAAGTGGCTTATCTCCTTTGTTTAACCTACGATTTTTGTCAGAGATGTAATGAGTCAGAGCGCACCCACCATTATAAACCATAGTTGAAGAGACAACTTCGGCGTAGCTATACTTTCGTACATTAATTCTTCGGATTTATTATTGAAATGTTTCATATGTTACAGTTAAAAGTTTTTATGTAATTGTATGTACATACATGACTATGTCCGGATATTTATTCCATATACCGCAGTTACTAGCGGGTCTATCCTTTACAAACACTCTCTATATTTCAAATTTTTAGCTGGAGATTTATGGAATAAATTGAAGGGAACGTTGCATTTTTTTATCATATCTTTATATGAAATATTTAAATATTATGATATAAAAATCTTGTTAAATGTATTTAAAGATGAGTTGAAAACAAAAACTTCATGACGTAGAACTAGTTTTGTAGGTTGATCGTAGACATGCGGGTCCACTCTCAAATATACGACTCCTTGCGTTGGTACTCTGCTTTGTTTGGAGCTAATCACTTTGTGTTTTATGCTGGACATATTTCATAAAGACATCAAACAAAAATTTCGGAAACTTTTTATGTTTGCCAAGGGACTTGTGTTATATTGTGTAAATCTTATAAATAATATTTATTGAATATACTTCCTGGAACAAAGCTCTTGTGAGTCAGAACCTTACGTGGGACTACTAAAGTTATGATTGCCACAGATAGATTGTTCTTGACTGACTTTTATTAATATTAAGTTTGGAAGAAAGAACCATAAAAAGAACAATTTAAAGAACCGTAGAAAAAATTGCAGTTATACTGTCAGGCAAAATAAGTATTCAGCAAGAGAATAAGTCTTCACGAATGGACTAATTTACAAGCATTATTATGGGATACCAAAGGGGTCGAAACTGCAGCAATTTGATGCTCGAGCAGCATTTTTTTCTGCTGCAGCAGAAAAATCCTGCTCAAGCAGCATTTTTTTTAGATTATGTCACCAGCCAATCAGATCATTTATTGTCAGGTCTATTTCGTTTCCGTAGAGGTAGCTTATTGTCCGTTTGTAAGCTCAAATTTGATTGGCTGACGGGTTCAAGGGCTTAATCTAAAAATAAATGCTGCTCGAGTATGATTTTTTTTTCTGCTGCAGCATATAAGTTAAATTTCGACCCCTTTGGTATCCCATACATTAAAAGCAATTAAGAAATTACTCATATTCCTGCATACAAGAATATATGAGCCGCGTAGGGCGAAAAATAGTTTTATGGTGTATGCGACCAGCGTAACTCCAGACCAGCCTGCGCTTCAGCAGATTTATCTGGAGCGTCGCTCGCTGCATATGGCGTAAGACCGTGTTTCGAATGACGAGGGTCATATGTCATCCCAATTAATTATCCAACAAATTAATGCAAACATATGCTTTCAAGTATTGAACATTTTGCGATTTATTAAAGGCCGTTTAGAAATTTCCCATCGACCTACTTATAAAAATTGTAAAGCCTAAAATGATTTAATTTATATTAAATGTAGCTCACATGCAAGAAAACTGACACATAATGTAATGTTTCTATAACATATGGAAGATATTTTATTTTTCAGTAACCAAATAATACTGTACTTTACATATATGTACATATATGTACTTTAAATAAGCAACCGTTAAGGACATTTGAAACAGAATAGAACAATAAAATAGACATACTCAAAGAAACAGACAGCTGTGACCAATCAATGTCCGAATAAATTTCAAACAATAGAGAAATACAAAACAAAACAGGCACAACAATGACGTTTGTTTCTGGCTGAACCTCGGAAAATATTGACATGTACTGGACGGACGCTTAGTCGGGACGTCTAATTTCTACGGCACGACATCGGGAGACGTTCATTTCCTGTTTAGGACAAAAGTCTCCGTATAAACTGGTCTTTGTTATCTGGAAAGCTAAAATGAACTTGGTAAACACCTAACTTTCTAAGACATTAAGCAGTTCCTTTGATGAAGAGATATTTTTCCTGCAATCTCAGATGAGAAAATAATAGCGGAGTAAGTACTGGACGTGTAAGAAATGTGGTAACGGAAATGATGAAACTAAAACATGCAACATATAATGCGTCTATTATATCAGGAAAATGGATCGCTATTGTCATACAGGAAGCAGAGGGGCATTTAGCATGCGACTAATAATCGTGTATCCAATAATTGCATTAGAGGTAATCGTCGATATATCTGCCAGAATTATGGGTATCAATAATCGATCATATGGACAGATCTTAAGAAATCAGCCTTAAGCCTGGCGGATTAGCTCTGCCATGGCACAAAGGGCAATATTGGCATTGTCGAAGAAAAATGTTGGGTTTCATGTTCGGGGATTACGCTGTCAATTCAAATTTTCTGGTGGTTGCCAAGTCCTAACTCCTATCTGAAGTTGTAAGCGACATGTCAGCTTTGAGCCCAACACATAGTCTAACATGCTTTGTTTGCAGAATGGATCGGGAAATGGTGACATAAGGGAATACGTTGTTTACTTTCGTGTCTCATTTAGTTTAACATGACATGGGAACTTCTTGTTGATTTCCGTTATAGTTAACTAAAAAAAGGTGTACGTCACACTCCTTGCAACGTTTACTTTTGTGTGTTTACACATGTAACTAGTTCTAATTTGGTGTAAGTCAGTGCATTTGTCTACAATATCGTACTTAATATAATTATATGGTTTGCGTTCAAAAATGAATATGCAGCAAAAATCAAGTCAACATTACATATAACATAAATGTAATATTGAACGATTAAATATATAAATGAACTTGAACCCACAATATTTTAAGGGGGTGGGGGGAGGTGTTCATGTAGGCAAAGCTTTCGCACACGCTTAGATTAAACAATGGTCGTCATTCCTGGCTTAACCCAAATGTTATTTACTTTTTTCAGTTAACATCCAAATTGATATGCGGACTGACATTGAGAAAAAAGGATTCTGTGTCCACAGGCAGCAGTATCATAAATTTGCCCCCCCCCCCGAGCTTACCCCAGTGGTTCCAGATTGTTTAATGTACTGTATGGATTGTTGTGTCCCCTTATCAGAACGGACGTGTTTTTGTGACTCGTGCATTTCTTTACAAATTTGTGAATATGGGAATAAATATTGTTCTTTGGAGAGCGCGTATTGGCTGTTTTAGTCAGCCGAAGAAGTCAGTTTATCGGATTAAAACGCTTGTGATTCCTAAAGGTGTTAAATGTAGGTTGTTAACCAGTTTTCGCCTTGCCACATGCATTGCCGCCATTATTCTCACATGTGGCGACGTAGAATCCAACCCGGGTCCCCCAAAGGAAGTCGGAACTAAACGCGAAACGCAGCATTCCAGCCAAGATGACGCTCTAGGGCCGATAGACAGGTCAATAACCAACCGTCCCGTGACTCGAGCGCAGGCACCGTCCGGGGCGACTCCCGTAATTGACTCTCGGTCCCCGAACAACAACCGAACAACGTTTGACCCTAAGCAAAAGCGAATATCAACATATGCGATTCCGATAACGTCTCACCCTAATTCCCAAGAACGGAAACAAGAACCCAACACGATCGCAAGAGACGAAAACAGGTCAGTCAATAATCTCGAAATTCTAGAAATGCTTTCGGCAATAAGGAACGATATGAATAAACAACATCATAAAGTCTCAACTGATTTCACAAACATTGATTCAAAAATGGATAAAATCATGTCGACGATCAATGAACGTAAATCTGATAACGAACGCCTTAAACAGGATAACATTGATTCAAAACAACAAGTTACCGACATGCAACAAAAACTAGATATTACGGAAAACCAATCACGACGCAATAATCTTAGCTTTCATGGTATACCAGGAACTATCAACGAACAATGGGACACTACAGAACAGAAACTGAGGGAATTTATGTTAAACACGCTAGGACTCGAGCATGCAGAAAATATAGACATCGATAGAGCACACAGTGTGAAATCTCGCAATAAAACAGAATGTACGATTATAGCTCGTTTTACCAGATTCAAGGACTGTCAATCTATCTTCAACAAAGCGAAAACTACCCTGAACTCAAACTCATCTTTTTCTGTGCAACAAGATTTTTCTGATCGAGTCAAGCGTCACAGGCATAAGTTAGGGGAACGGATGATCACTGAGCGAAAACATGACAAGTACGCATCCATAAGATTCGACAAACTGTACATAAACAATGATATTTACAAATTTAATGACACTACACAATGTGTTGAACGCATCGCTTCACGCAGGAGTTTTCAACCACGTGCACATCAAGCACGTGGGTACAACGATAACAATAACATCACGGACGAAAGACGATTCGCTGACTACCGAATCGAAATACCACATGGACCACCCGTCACCGATGACAACCCTTCTCAATTGGTCACCGAGGATTACCAAAGTTTCTCCGATCATCGTTCGGACACCTCCGAGGATAACGACACACCGAGCCAATCACTCATTGCATAGGAAGTGGGCCAAGGCCAACATATAAACGCTTGTGAACACCGCAGCATATTCACGTGGAACATTGCCGGTCTAAACAAACATCAAGACAATAGCGAATTAAGATCATATTTACAAACGTTTGACATAATAAACTTGTGTGAAACATGGGGCAACATTCAAGGTGAATTTAATAATTTTTTAGATGGATTTACTTGTTATGATTATGTCAGAAAACGTAAACCAAATACTTTACGGAATAGTGGTGGTATTAGTGTCTTTATACATAATAAGTTAGAATCACTTAATATTATAAAAAGGGTATATTGCGATTTTGTTGATTGTGTTGTAATTCACTTTTGTTTCTCAAAATGTTATGAGATGAGCGATGTTATTATGTACTTTACCTATGTATCTCCCGAGGGGTCGACGATTTACAACAATACCGAGTATTCCGATTATTCTAACGGTATTACCAAAATTTATGATGACCTAGAAAATATTAGNTACGACTCCTTGCGTCGGTACGCTGCTTTGTTTGGAGCTAATCACTTTGTGTTTTATGCTGGACATATTTCATAAAGACATCAAACAAAAATTTCGGAAACTTTTTATGTTTGCCAAGGGACTTGTGTTATATTGTGTAAATCTTATAAATAATATTTATTGAATATACTTCCTGGAACAAAGCTCTTGTGAGTCAGAACCTTACGTGGGACTACTAAAGTTATGATTGCCACAGATAGATTGTTCTTGACTGACTTTTATTAATATTAAGTTTGGAAGAAAGAACCATAAAAAGAACAATTTAAAGAACCGTAGAAAAAATTGCAGTTATACTGTCAGGCAAAATAAGTATTCAGCAAGAGAATAAGTCTTCACGAATGGACTAATTTACAAGCATTAATATGGGATACCAAAGGGGTCGAAACTGCAGCAATTTGATGCTCGAGCAGCATTTTTTTTCTGCTGCAGCAGAAAAATCCTGCTCAAGCAGCATTTTTTTTTAGATTATGGCACCAGCCAATCAGATCATTTATTGTCAGGTCTATTTCGTTTCCGTAGAGGTAGCTTATGTCGTCCGTTTGTAAGCTCAAATTTGATTGGCTGACGGGTTTTATGATGTATGCGACCAGCGTAACTCCAGACCAGCCTGCGCTTCAGCAGATTTATCTGGAGCGTCGCTCGCTGCATATGGCGTAAGACCGAGTTTCGAATGACGCGGGTCATATGTCATCCCAAATAATTATCCAACAAATTAATGCAAACATATGCTTTCAAGTTTTGAACATTTTGCGATTTATTAAAGGCCGTTTAGAAATTTCCCATCGACATACTTATAGAAATTGTAAAGCCTAAAATGATTTAATTTATATTAAATGTAGCTCACATGCAAGAAAACTGATATTTCAGTAACCAAATAATACTGTACTTTACATATATGTACATATATGTACTTTAAATAAGCAACAGTTAAGGACATTTGAAACAGAATAGAACAATACAATAGACATACTCAAACAAACAGACAGCTGTGACCAATCAATGTCCGAATATATTTCAGACAATAGAGAAAAACAAAACAAAACAGACACAACAATGACGTTTGTTTCTGGCTGAACCTCGGAAAATATTGACATGTACTGGACGGACGCGTAGTCGGGACGTCTAATTTCTACGGCACGACATCGGGAGACGTCCATTTCCTGTTTAGGACAAAAGTCTCCCTATAAACTGGTCTTTGTTATCTTGAAAGCTGAAATGAACTTGGTTAACACCTAACTTTCTAAGACATAAAGCAGTTCCTTTGATGAAGAGATATTTTTCCTGCAATCTCAGATGAGAAAATAATAGCTGAGTAATAACTGGACGTGTAAGAAATGTGGTAACGGAAATGATGAAACTAAAACATGCAACATATAATGCGTCTATTATATCAGGAAAATGGATCGCTATTGACATACAGGAAGCAGAGGGGCATTTAGCATGCGACTAATAATCGTGTATCCAATAATTGCATTAGAGGTAATCGTCGATATATCTGCCAGAATTATGGGTATCAATAATCGATCATATGGACAGATCTTAAGAAATCAGCCTTAAGCCTGGCGGATTAGCTCTGCCATGGCACAAAGGGCAATATTGGCATTGTCGAAGAAAAATGTTGGGTTTCATGTTCGGGGATTGCGCTGTCAATTCAAATGGATTTTCTGGTGGTTGCCAAGTCCTATCAGAAGTTGTAAGCGACATGTCAGCTTTGAGCCCAACACATAGTCTAACATGCTTTGTTTGAAGAATGGATCGAGAAATGCTGACATAAGGGAATACGTTGTTGACTTTCGTGTCTCATTTGGTTACATATCAACATGACATGGGAACTTCTTGTTGATTTCCGTTATAATTAAATAAAAAAAGGTGTACGTCACACTCCTTGCAACGTTTACTTTTGTGTGTTTACACATGTACCTAGTTCTAATTTGGTGTAAGTCAGTGCATTTGTCTACATTATCGTACTTAATATAATTATATGGTTTGCGTTAAAAAATGAATATGCAGCAAAAATCAAGTCAACATTACATATAACATAAATGTAATATTTAACGATTAAATATATAAATGAACTTGAACCAACAATCTTTTAAAAGGGTGGGGGGAGGTGTATCCCGGGGGTCGTGGGTTCGAATCCCATACCGTCGGTAAATACGAAACCAGCACTTGTATAAATACGCCGGGATTATTTACTGACTAGTGAATAGCAAACGATATGTATACAATTATGGTAAAGGCAACGTTCGTTATGGCAAACGAAAGTTAAAACCAAACTGATCATCTTTGAAAAAGCCCCTTTTACGCAGTTTAATGGCTAATGCAATTCCATTTACGGACACATTCTGAGCACGTTATTCTAATAAAAAGTGTGATTTGTTCGCTTGATTGAATCCCGAGTCAGGAATGTGTGGCAGAAGAAAATATCTCATGTTTACTCTGATGTTCGACAACGACCTAGGCGTTCGATTAGATTATTAATGGGGCAATATATCAAACAGTATTGGAGGTAAGAAATGTGCTAGAAAGCATCTGATACGAGGCTATTAACAAACAAATAAATATATCTGAAAATCTGATAACAATCTATTATATTTATAGCGTCTATGCACATTATACAGTAGTAGTGCCATGAACCATTAGAAAAACATATTCACAAAGGACACTGCCATACACATTCGTTGACGTTTGTTTCCCACAACTTTCGTTTGCAAGGAGATCAATCGCATTTCGAAATGAATCTAATACAATTTACCGGTAAAAGAGTAAAGACAGCACTTAAAAGGGCTTGACACCCGCTAAAGCTTCTCATTTCACAGTTAACAATATGCAAACGTGCCCCATATATCTACCATAGCTCTGAAAGCTGTTTTCCAACGTACATAAATCATGCCCCAGAGGCGGTCAGAGGAATTACTGCGGGCCTTGCAGCACTGATGAAAGTCCTGATTGGATTCGGTTGAAAGCCAACACATCAACGTTTCATTCGATTATGAAGACATCGGGGCTTTAACCGTAAACTCCGGGACGAAATGAATGACCTAAAGCGTAAATAAATCCAAACGCTCTACGTGCGTTTTTCAGTGATGAGTAACTCATCGTGTTTTTGGAAAATGGTAGCGCCCAAATAGGTCTGAAACTTAAATACTACATAATTTATATATGTTTTACGTACTGGAATATGGTGTGAACTGGAATACATGTTTGCTTATCATTTTCATCGATCCCTGACCAGTATGGTCATAAACTTGCTAGCAGGCTCAGCATTATCTAAGTGGAAGTAATTTACTCCAATTGTAGTCCCATCACTTCAAAAATTGAGCCTCGTTCTGGGAAAACCGGGCTGAATACATGTGTCTAATTTCGTCGCAGATTAGCTTGTGCTGACTTTACAGGCAAATCTGGGACACTTTCCGCCTAAACTCGATTTTCGTTTAGAAGAAATTTACTTTAAATGAAAAATTCTATAAGGCGGAAATTGCCGTCCTTGACTGTTAATTGAATTGCAACTTTGTCCATATGACATGAAATCGATCAAACAATAACTAATCAAGTCAGAAAGAACATCAATCCTTAAACCAATAAACTTCATATAAGACCTTTAAAAATAAAACAAATCATTTTTTTACATTGCCGTGTCGTCTTTAGTTTTACATTGTGCATGTACTTTGGTAATTTATTGCCTTTTTTTCTATACCAATACCTCTATCTTACAACTTCCGATTCAAATACTTCAAATTGGACAGATATGTCTCCATAAGCCTTCCTCTGGTAATGCGTCAGACAGTTATTGCTTCCTTTTATGGTGGTAACATCCGCACTTCATTAGACAACGAGCGAAGATACCGTTTAAAATGCTGCCGGTCCGGAATTATCAGAACATTCACGGGATTGGAGAAAACTGAGACGCCAGGAGACTGAAATCTGCGTCTCTTTGAACACGCGTGCCTTGCTGTGTCCTCGGACACTTTGATAAATGAACTTTATTTTTAAACGGCGAATTTCAAGAAAAGTTCTTCATTAAAATCTAAGTACTTTGCTAAAAAAATAATTATTTTCTTGCTTTTATACCAATACCTCTATCATACGACTTCCGATTCTAATACTTCATGTGGGACAGCTATTTCTCTTTAAACCTTCAACAATTCCTCTAGTAATGCGGCATACATTAATTGCTTCCTTTTATGGTGGTAACATCCGCACTTCATTTGACAACGAGCGGAGATACCGTTTAAAATGCGGCGGGTCCGGAATTATCAGAACATGCACGGCATCGGAGAAAACTGAAACGCCAGAAACTGAAATCTGCCCCTCTGTGAACATGGTTGCCTTACTCTGTCATAGGACCGTTTCATTAGTGAACGTTACTTTTTTAAACGGCCGGAATTTTAAAAAGTACTTCACTTGACTCTCATTACTTTTGTTAATTTAAGGCATGTTTTTTTTTGTTTAGAAAAGTACTGTACTAATACTCAAAAGACTTTTCTTCAGAAAGCATCCCTTGGTGAAAGTCGTGTTGATTTTTTAAATCTGAATTTTCATCATCGAAAAATGAGCAACTATTGATAGCATATTCGTGTGCGTTATCAAAAGATAAGGTTAAAATGGTTATTTTGACAGTCATTATCATCAACGCAATCAAGACGGATGCTTATGATGGCGGCAGGCTGTATAAGCTATGCAATTCACACCTTTAAATACATCTTGCAGGAATAATAAAATCTTTTACAGCATATGTTAGGTTGAAGGTCGTTTCGGAGTTCTCGGTAATCTTGTTCAATTGTCATCCACTAAAACCTTTTCCATTTAATCGTAGGAACAGCATGTGAAAGTTATTAAATCGCCTTCGTGGGAATTTCCTGGGATCATATCGGTCGTATAAGCAATTGAACATACAGAGGTCTTGTAATGTCTTGTCGTGTTGGAAAGTAGCAATAACCATCAGGGTTTTCATTATCCCAATGAGATATGGACTTTAAAATTAAATACTGGCAATACTCAATCCCGCCTTATACGTAGGAATCAGTGTTCAAAAGTAAAAGTGAAGAGATTGGAAGCAACAGCTGCAAGGGCCTCCTGAACGCATCCGCGTTGGCTCTAACGGCATGACACATTTTCCATGAGATAATATTTTACCGCTTTTAAATTGATCAATGGGTTCAATACTTAATATATGTTGTTCATTCCCACAAGACACTTCATTCATTACAAATAGCATATACACAATTATAAGGTAAATGAATATACAACATATACAGAGCATGGAAGTGTATGAAAAAGCATGCATTACAAATCGTCCAGAGTTCAAACCAATTAACACACAATTTTCGCAAAGATTTATTTTTTAAGACAACTGGCAATTTCTCAAGCCGACAATCCGACAGGGGCTACTTTATATTCGGAAATTTCAATATTCATCATAAAAAGATAAATGCTAATCGCGGGGCAACAACGACGGCGCTTTCCAGATCGCGACACAAGAGATGCCAGGGAAGTGTTGCCGAGCACCGATAGCAACATAACGTCAATCCCCCGTAACAATAGATAAGACCACTCTAAGTTGCTGCCAACCGTTTCACGCCCGGTACACGTGCTTTAATGGGTCTTAAGTAACACTCCAGGAGTCTGAGAAACCACAAGAAATAGTACAAGCGCAAAGGTTTTTTAGTGGCGATATTTGATCGCCGTTATAGAAATGTTACTGTATATGTTGGGAAAACATACGAAACATATGTGTCAAGTTGAGCTGGCAAGGATGGGATGCCATGGAAACAAAAATAGTTCAAAAGCGTTGCACATCCGAACGCTTTGACCGTTGATTCGCTTACGCATATCAGCAATGATCAGAATAGTGATAATTCATCTTATCAGGAGGCAAATATAACAATCAGCCTTTCTATGATCTGGACAGTGTCAAAAGGCTCAGCTTATTGCGTTCCTTGGTGTTCGTATGTAAAACAGCATCCGTCAAATAGGCAAAGGCCTTGGCTGCTAGAATTCATAATACATGACGTATTCATCACGAGCGGTATTCATACTTCTGTCCATCCATTTCTGGGAACATATCTGAAAAGTTTTGATTAACACATTCCCGTTTTGCATATATAAGTAAATGTAAACATTCTACGAACCTAGATCTGAGAAAAACAACATTCAATAATAATATGTGATTAATTCACGTACAGCGATTTACAGTAAATCGTCACAAACGTTTATCATCCGTTTGAAAGGAGGTAAATATTTTATAAAAATAAACTGTATTTAATCACGACAGGTCTGCTTAAAGATATATTAAAGCATTTACTTATAATCAACCACTTCATTTCGAAACAACACTCACGTGTAAATTAACGTTTTTCAGTTGCCATATAACCGTTCCCTTAAATGTTCGTGACCTCTGCGGTTAAAGTCGTGGGAATGTTAGTTAGTTAATGCGCGTTATACAAATCGCTGCATGTACGGATGTTTTTTTACACGATACAAACTGCTTAACCATTCTTAAGTTAAAAAAAAACTGCATAACTAAAATCGTCCAATTAAGCCTGAGTTGTTGGCTGATGACAGTATACGTTGTAAAATTTACAAGTAATCCGCAAAAAGTTAAACTGTAAATAATGCATACTTTTACTAGGAAACGTTAAAACGAAAATGTGACAACTGCATATCACATAACATGATTTACACATTTTCTTTAAGTTTTAAACAAAAATATATAAATGAATGTAAATGTACCGGTAGTTATTATGTTTTATTTATCGGGAAACGGCATTTTTTGTATGCTTGAAGTTGTCTTGAACATTGTCATTTTTGTTTTGTTGCTTATCACGACATTCGAACACTTTGTTAAAATTGTTTTTGCGGCAGTACAACTTATCCCATACTCCCTTTTATCTCAGTTCTGCAATCATTTCCACTACAAATGTAGCCATTTCTGGCATTTCGTGGAAACAGGATCAAGACATAGGCGTATAATAATGGCTCTTTAACAACAAATCAAACATAATTATACCCTACAGGTAACACAATAGAACAGAGCGAAATAACATACTATTTAAGCGTGTAATTTGTCTAACTCGTACGCGTTTGTTTAGTAATATAAAGTCCGTTATTGTTCGAGATTTAGGAGCAGCTGGTTCCGCGCAAATGCCTAGTGATATATAACCCTTTGATTTGATTGCAACATGCGTCGGGTATAAATCTTGCGGAAGACTTGTGAAAACATTCAGGGCGAATAAAACAATGCTCTAAAAGCCAAACCACATCGATGGTAGAAGAATATTTGACGTAAGGGTGCTTTTTATTTGTGAGCGAAGCTCACAATTAATGCAGACGCAATTTTGGAAACCACTATGTCTTAGCTACGGTAGGGCCCGTAACCCATGACTGCCCGTGTGGATAACTCAAGTCAAATTTAGCAGACGAAAAATGCTTAAAGCATTTCTGCAGCAGACGACAGCCTGTTATTATGTAAACAATAGGTTTAAGAGCTTGTGGAACATATTGGCCAGTCTAGTGTTTATAACAGCTTGTGCGATGACATTGGTAAGTTTATCATTGAAATCTGTACATATTGGCTGCTTTCAGGGAAAACGGGGCTTAATGCTGCATTAAAAGTCTGTCATGTGGGCAAAATTGTTTCTCAATAGTTTTAAGAAAATAGATAAAGTATTAGATACACATATCACAACATGTACATGATTATAGGCTTGTTATTCTTTAGCAAGGCAACCACAATTCTGAAGATGGTTGCCAGTGCAGCGACCAATTGTGAATAAAAAGACATATTGTTGTTATTTTGTCTAAGTTATCTCTATAACATAAATATGAGGATAAACAGTCACACACATCTCGACCTGTGCTTTAAGACACACTCTTTAAAATTACAATGGGTTGTGTTCATTTCAAACTTGCGATATTAAAAGCTATAACATAAGTTTGAAAACTGAGTTGCTTCTAAGATTATGCAATAGCGAACAAATTCAGTGCCTTCAG